>RXPK01005088.1:0-64314 GCA_004143645.1 Protaetia brevitarsis | reverse complement strand
AATTCCTTATGATATATTTGGGAGAAGATACACTTCTCACAGGAAAAATCGGGACACCAGCAATCGTGAATTTTAAAATTTCTTGGGTGTAAATGCAGCTTTCAGAGGATATATGCACTTATCAAAGCCATAAATCACTTTTTTTTATATATATTATTGGGATCAAAGGTAAAGACTAAAAATTTAAACAGAAATATAAATATATATATATATATGTATATATATATAGAAAAAGGTTTATACATTAAATAAACACATTGGAATTTCGGTGGCGGTGTTTCCTTAGAAATACCGAATACGGAAATATTAATGCAGAAAAAATACATAACAACCAAAAGGCCTCTTGAGTAGACGGCACCATTTAGAAATACACATTTATGTATTTAACTTGTTTGATGTTATGTAGAGATAATTCTTTTTTAAGAAAACATATGGCGATGGGATTTTAAAATTATATAATTATATGCTTAGTTTGATTTATGCCCGCAAGTAATACTTTAGCAATAGACAATATGTCAATCAGCCTCCTGAGTTTTTGAACAATGTGATTTTCACATTGATTAATTACACTATTATTGATGTATTCATTATTGTTGTTTAGTATTCTTAAATATTGTATTACTACAAAATATTTTTCTATGTATTAAAATATTACCAAAATCAGTTTATGATTATTTACAAAATTTTTAAAGCAATTAATTTCACAAAGAAATTATTTATTTTATTAACCCTCCGTTTATTGTATTTTCAGGAAATATATCTTAACTAATCCAATGTCGTTCTATTTTATTGAAATATAGCTAACACTTTTGGTCTGTAACACAGCTTCGGGCAGTAGCAACGAAAAAGTATTAAATGTATCAAATTCAACAATAAATATTTTAGCACTAACTGAGATTGACGAACAATATGCTTTCTTACAATGTTTGTTATGTATTATAAATCCAATAATATTTAAATAATTGTTAATAAACCTGTGCTACATAAAGACAGTTTGTAAAGAGGCCAAGTGTTGGCTATATTTCAAGAAAATAGATCAACGACGTCAGATTACACAGGCGATAGCTAAGATATATTTCCTGAAAATACAATAAACGGAGGGTTCATAAATAAATAATTTCTTGCGAACTTAATTGCTTTATTTAAGAATTTTATAAATAATCTTAAACCTGGTTTTGGTAATTTTTTTATAGATATAGAAGAAAACTTTATAGTAATACAATATTTAAGAATATTAAACAACAATAGTAATTAATACATCAATAGTGTAGTCAATAATTCTGTGAAAATCACATTATCCCAAAACTGAGGAGGCTGACTGACATATTATCTATTGCTAAACTAATACTCGCGAGCATAAATCCAAGTAAGTAACTAATATCAAAGCAGCACTAACGAGTAACATAATTTTAAATAATAAAATCGCATCACCACATGTTTTGTTAAAAAAGAATTATTTCTACCTAACATCAAACAAATTAAATACATATATATTTCTGAATGAAGCCGTCTATTCAAGAGTTCTTTTTGTTGTTATGTATTTTTTTTTTTTCATCGGTATTTCTAAAGGAAATGCCGCCACCGAAACTCCGATTTGTTTATTCTACACATAAACCTTTTTCTCTCTATATATTTATTTTTCTCTTTAAATTTCTAGTCGTTACCTTTGATCGCAGTAATATACATAATTAAGTGATTTATGGCTAAGATAAGTGAATAGTTGCATTTACAATCAAGAAATTTTAAAATTCTGAATTGCTGGTGTCCCGATTTTTCCTGTGAGAAGTGTACATTGCCACATACCCGAAAAAGTCAGGAGAGCATAATCGCCGTTATTTTCCAAACAATTCAGGGCACCTTTGCTACCGTAATTGGCGTTGGTCCAATCTGGTTTGCAACTCTTGGCGGCTGTAAAACGTCTGAATAACTGACTTGTTCAATTATCAAGATTACGAGGTGCTACTTGGAGAGTCGGACGAAGCCTCGCAAATTTCGCACAGCTTGTCATAGTCCAAGCCCGATCTCTCTAGGTTCGTGGCCTACGTCTTGGACCCCCGGCATGCAGGATTCGTTGAAGAAGTTGTTAAAATGGGCGCTACTATACTTGGGGTCGGGCCAAATTTTCTCCTTCATGAGCACGATAAACATTAACCAGGCTAAATGGGGAAGAAAACATTTTGTCGGTGGTGAAAAGAAAACTTATCAATATTTAGCCTCATTTAATAGATTAAATTTAGCAAGTTAGGAAGTCTTCAGTAATATTTTAGCAATTTTATACTCTTTTATGAGCGTTTAAACAATTTACATAGTCTGAGAATACTAAACTCCAAACATATGCAATTATATTACAAATCTAAAATTTAGGCTGTATATTTTATCTGGCATGAATATTCATTGAGGTGAATATACCGGGTGTCCACACTTAAGTGTGCACTATTGATAACTTTGTTATCTTTGGAGGTACAGAATCGGTCAATGGACAAAGTAGTACTATTTTTTTATGGCGGTCACAATTATGAAAACAGAAAAACAATTGAGCGTCGCATTCTCTAGATATTCGTCCAAAATTATTTTTTTTTAATGGAACGCCCTGTATATTTTTTTTTGCAATTTAAAAGAAAATTCCAAACTGAACAAAAAAGTCTTACTACACTATTATAAAAAGATGTCAAATAAAGTAGTTACTGAGAAATCTTTATCTTTGCTTTGTTGGCATGAAATTGATATACCTATGGAAAATTAAAGCGTCACATTCATTAAAGCGTTTAATTTAATTAACAAATAAAAATAAATGCAAAAATAGTCAAGAAAATTACTCAAATTAAATGTTCAAAGACACCTCCTTCCATTTCAATACGTTTCACTAATCTTCTGTTAACATTACGAGTAGCTTCTAAAATTGTCCTACCGTCGATGTCGTCAATGATGTTGGAAATTCTTTCCTGAAGCTCATCCACTGTTGTATATCTATGTTTGTACACTTGATTTTTTACTGCTCCCCACAAGAAGAAATCTAATGGCGTCATGTCAGGTGAACGCGCGGGCCACTGAATAGGACCATTTGTGCCAATCCATTTATTTCCAAATAATCTTTCTAATAACTCACTTGTGTCACGGTGATTATGTGCGGGCGCTCCATCTTGTTGAAACTAATAATCTGTCTGTCTACTAAATTTAATTCATCCAGAAAATTTTCTAAAATTTCTGTCAATAATGCCACATATCTTTCTCCTGTTAAAGAACCCCGATAGAAAAATGGCCCAACAATTCGGGATCCGATTATACCACACCAAACATTTAAACTAAATCGGTGTAGGGGATTACAAGGATAAACAACAAATGGGGTTTTCACGACTCCAGTAATGATTATTTCTTTTATTGAACATCCCGCGATTAGAAAAGTTAGATTCATCACTCCATAAAATGTGTCTAAAGAAATTGTGATTTTCTTCAAAAGCATTGATAAACCATTGAGCAAAAGTTAATCGTCTTTGATAATCGCCCAAAAGTAGAGTTTGAACAGGCTGATATTTAAAGGGGACATATTTATATTTTTTCAGAATTTTATGGATTGTGCTACGAGAAATACCTGATTCTCTGGACAAATCCCTTACAGAATTATTTGGATGTACCTGAAAATATGCCAACACATTTATTTCTATCTCTTGTGATAATATAAAATCATTTTTTTCCTCTTCTTTATAAAAATTGTTTCGTTGCTTCTTAATCTTCGATAAAGTTTTAAAAAATAGCGACGGTCTGGTATATCACGGTCAGGAAATTGCTGAATGTAACGTTCTAGCGCTCTTCTGATTTTTTGTTAAACAGCAAGTACAACTCCAACATATCACACTTTTCCAAATGAGTAAATGCCATTGTTACGGTTGAAAAAAATTGTAAAAACAGTACTTTTTCCGCACAGTAACTTTAACAACAACAATATAAATAATTTGACAGCTACTAAACAATGTGACGCTTTAATTTTCCATGGGTATATCGATTTCATGCAAACAAAACAAAGATAAAGATTTCTCAATAACTACTTTATTTCACATTTTTTTATAATAGTGTACTAAGACTTTTTTGTTCAGTTTGGAATTTTCTTTTGAATTGCAAAAAAATATACAGGGTATTCCATTAAAAAAAAATAATTTTGGACGAATATCTAGAGAACGCGACGCTCAATTGTTTTTCTGTTTTCACAGTTGTAACCGCCATAAAAAAAATACTACTACTTTGTCCATTTGACCGATTCTGTACCTCCAAAGATAACAAAGTTATCAATAGTGCACACTTAAGTGTGGACACCCGGTATATTACTACTATTAAGGGAATGATAATTCTTTATTGTGTCACCTTGATCTCCGTATTCCGAAAAACAGCCTTTTCTACCCTGTAAGTCATCCAGGGACTTTATCATTGTTTCTTTGACTATCAACACTGTTCGCTGCATGTATTTTTGGTCTTGTTCCCCGAACGCCACTATAAACATGTCTTTCCTGTAAAATAGATCATGAAAGATGGCGAACGTTCAACAAATTTAATCTTACAAAACAGCTAATCTACATACTTCTTTTCGTTTTGCCTATTCGCGAAATAGGTTTCGTCCGTATCGATAATGGCAAGATCCACAGTTTCCCTGACCAATTCGGTGATACAATCGCTCTGGTCTGATCGGGTTACGCATTCGAGCACTGGCTGGACGCCATAATTTAATGCTGCCTGTTGCAACCATGTGCATTTCTCCAATTCTTTGTTCGTGACGCACATTTGTATCGTGGTGCTACATAGTTGAGATTCTTTCCAATGCGGAACGTCTCTGAAGTCTGAAGACGGAAAATTAGTTGAAATATTTATAAACAGGGTCGGCTTTTTTGTTGTCTATTTTTAAAAGCCTAGAGAAGCAGATTGTTTATGTTGAAATGTTTTACGAGTGTTCTCCTAATAATCAAATGGTTAACTTTGTTCGTCGAAATATAATAATCATCGGATAACTGTTTTTTAAGAGCGTATGATAATGAAAACCTTTATGTCTCTTCCTAACTTGGGAACATGGAGACAAAGTTCATTTTACAAGAACTCCTACATTTATTAAATATTTTATGTTGTTGCTTTATTGTTTATACAGGGTGATTCTCAATAGATGCTGATTCCTGGGGTTATTTTGATCATAAAAGTTCATAAGAACATACGTCCAAAATCGCTTAGTTCTAAAGTTTTACAATATTTAATGGTAAGTTAACATAATTAATGTTTTTACTATAAATTAACAAAATTATTAGTAAAACAAAACTATCTTATACTAACTGTTGAAAATGACCGCCCCCAACTGCAATACAACCTTCTATCCTCCGTCGTATTGACTGGCGAGTCCGTTCTAAAATACCAGGGATATTTCGAATTGTTTGAAAAGCTGCGATAATACGATTTCTCAGTTCATCGACATTTTCAATGAGAGTCGTATAAACTAATGATTTAAGGTGACTCCAGAGAAAAAAGTCCAAAGAATTTAAGTCTGGAGACTGAGGAGGCAACGGTTGTGGACCTCCCCGTCCTATCCACCGATCTGGATACGTATTGTCCAAAAACTCGCGAGCAACTAAAACTAAAATGCGCTGGAGCACCGTCATGCATATAATACATTTGTAATCTTAATTGCAACGGAACTTCTTCCAGCAGTAGTGGTAGCTCCTCTTCAAGAAAATTGCGATATACCTTGCCACTTAACCGCATCGGTAAAAAAATGTGGACCTATCAAGTGATCTCCAACAATTCCGGCCCACACATTGACAGAGAATTGATGTTGATAACGGGCACTCACTAGTTTGTGCGGATTTTCTTCGGCCCATATGTGATTATTATGAAAATTAATAATTTTTCGTTTCTAGAGAAAGTAGCCTCGTCGGTGAAGAATATTTGAGCCAAATAGTCAGGATTTTGTGCGATTTTGTGTTGCATCCATTGACAAAAAGGCAATCTTTGCGGAAAATCTGCCGGCAAAAGTGCCTGCACCCGTTGAATGTGATATGGATACAACAGTTGATCTTTCAATATTCTCCAAACTGTGGCCTGACTAATGTTTAAAGCAAACGCAATTTTTCTGGTGCTTGTATAGTAGGATGTTCCTCAATTTCATTTAGTACCATTTCTTCAACTTGTGGAGTTCTCACTGTAGATGGGTGCCCGTTATCAGTCGTCCTTTTTTTTAAAGTTTCCCGTTTCACTAAGACTAACGTCTTAGTGAACGGGAAACGTTAGTGAAGATGGGCAAATATTGAATGATGCGGGATGATACGGTTCGGGTATCGTTCTTCATAAAGACGTCCAGCAGCACGCGAATTTCCGTTGACAAGACTGTAAACGAAATGCATATCACACATCTCAGTATCCGTGTAATTCATTTTAGAAAACAGAAACTGGCAATAAACTGAATGAATACTCTAACAACTATTGACAAATATTGAAATGACAAATAAACAATTCCCCTCAACACAATAGTTTTTGAAGAACCAACTGTGATATTATATCGTGTTAGTCATAGTTCATAATTTACTATTAAACATTCAATAACTTTAAAACCAAATCGTTTTGGAAATATACTCATATGAACTTTTATGATCAAAATAACCTCAGGAATCAGCTCTTAAAGTTTATCGCATATATTGAGAATCACCCTGTATATTTCATAAATTTATTTTACGATCATTACAGCTAAAATGTCTTCCATGTGAATCATTACTACATCGCTGAATTTCCGCCCAGTTTGCAAATTATCAGGTAATTTTTGAAGGTGATGACCTGAGCAAAATTTTAGCCCCCTACAATAGATCGAAGGGATTTAAAGAAGCGATTAATCCCTAAACTACACTACATTTTTTATCTTTTGATATTCGAGTCTAGAACATTTAAACGTATGTAAATAAAATTTTATTTTATATTGTCAAACTATGGCTAAAAGTAAATAACTACAACCAGACTACAACATTTATATTAAAAATCAAAAAATGACATCTTTTGAACATCATGTTGCTTTAAAATGAGTCGTTTGTTTGGGTTTTCAATTCGATACGCTGTTCAGAAGGTTATCCTTTAGCAAAATTTATGTTTCTGCTAATTTAAATTTCAAATTAACCAATCATGTTAACATTTTATAGAATCTATCACTAATTACCTTCTAAATACGTCTTCAATAATGGCGTAGACGGCAGAATTTGTATCAAAAATGCGTCATTCGGAAACACGACCTCTTTTAAAGGCGACTTATACTTTTCCGCCACGTTCATCGGTATGAAATTATCGCGAACCAATTGCAGCGTGTTATCGAAGAGATATTCCCCGAATAAATTGGGTATTTCTCTTTGAAAATCAGTCGTTGTATTGCTAAAATTGAATTGTAATAATCGTATCCTATATAGCGTTAAATGAAAATTAAAACTTACACATTTCTATTTAGTAAGGATTCGGCTCTTTGCCCAGAGGCACTGTCTGTTAAATTTACAGTGCCTCCGTTCTCGCAGAGTAACGTAAATTATTTAAATAGTTGAGTATGTTGTGCTATCACTTTTATTTACTGTGTTCATAGTCGTTAAGGCGATATCTCCGTCGCCATTCAACAGACAGTTTAACGATTGCAAAAAGCGTTGTTGGTGGTTCTCTTGATAAGCTGTCGTACTGCACAATTCAATTAAGTTGCTATACTTTCGTTCTGAAGGAAATTTCTAAGTCATTTCTTTACTAATAACACAGTGATAGAAAATCGAACTTTCAGAATGGGAATGGGATGAGAGCAATTGCAAATGAAAGTTGACTTATCCATAACAAAACCTGAAGGTTTTTTTTTTAGTTCAAGTGCGAGATTTTTTTTTTACACGCATTTGAAGTTGTTGATTTTGGAACGCTGTCTAATAAGGAAAGATCATTGAAAATTTGATAAAATAATGTTTTTTATTTTTATTATCCGGAAAGTTGGTATCTTACTGTTTTTGGGTCGAGGAATTCATTTTCGATATTTATTTTACCTAAAACTGACGCTAGATGGCGCTGTCATACAAATGGTGCTATTTCTTGTAAATTTTCAATAAAAAAACCGTGTATTTACTGCTTCACTGCTTTAGACATAATATTTGAGCCCTTAAAGAATTTCTACAAAAAACAAGACAATAAGGCAATAAAACTCAAGACAATAAGGCAATAAAGATACACAAACGCACAATTATATTACCTGTCAATCTATATATGCTGACAACAACGTACCAAGACAATTTAGTAAGAAAACAACCACTGAAGATGGCGCATAGCCGGAATGAATGTTTGCAGCATTTGAAGTATTACTGTTATGTTTGTGGAAAATATAATAGACAAAAGAATTTGGAGCCAAAATATGAGAGTATGAAACAATTGTATTTACAGTATTTTGGAGTAGAGGTTATTGATGTAGATTGGGTACCTAGAAAAGTGTGCAGAACTTGCAAAGGGTGTTGAAAGCCTTTGAGGAACTTGGTGTGAATATGTCATTAAAAATTCATTTTCTCCATCACCATATGGATTGGTTTGAAAACCAACTATCCACCGAATCTGATGAGCAAGGTGAACGTTTTCACCAAGTAGCTTTAACCATGGAAACTAGGTACAGAGGAAAGAAACTAGATTCTATGTTAGGTGATTTATGCTGGTGGTTAAAGAGAACAACCGATGAAGAGGATACTGACGAAGAGCAATAACCAGAAACATACAGAGATCCACAGCCTACTACTTCTGGAGCTTTTGCTACTTCAAACATGCAAATTGACAGTGATAGTGATGATGATTAAGCGGATCCAAAATGAGATCCAAACAAGATATAATAAGATATAATACTTTAAAATAAAAAAGTTATTTTTGTAAGCACCATTTGTATGAGAGCGCCATCTAGCGTCAGTTTTAGGTAAAAATAAACATCGAAAATGAATTCCTCGACCCCAAAAACAGTAAGATACCACAACTTTCCAGGATAATAAAAATAAAAAAGCATTATTTTATAAAATTTTCAATGATCTTTCCTTATTAGACAGCGTTCCAAAATCAACAACTTCAAATGCGTGTGAAAAAAAATCTCGCACTGAACTAAAAAAAAAACCCTTCAAGGTTTTGTTATGGATAATGTCAACTTTCATTTGCAATTGGTCTCATCCCATTCCCATTTTGGTTGTTGCACTGTGTAAATTGTATACTCACTTAATTCGTTGTCCAACGTTTTATTGACAGTCCAGTATCCAGGACGACAAGAATGGCCGAAAAATTCGCTTAGCCCCTTAACGTATTTTTCCGTTAAACTTTTATTACGATCCAAACACATCGCATCGTCGACATTTTCTAATAAAACCCTTTTTTCGAATTGTTTTAAAACGTACGGACTAATTTCCATATTATCCAAGCCTGGATGGCAATACCTAACGCCTTTTAACGATTTAATATCGCTGATACCTTTCTTAACTAACACTACAGTGGAGTAATCGAAATTCCTCTTATCTAATACATTCGGATTTAAAAGAAAAATGCACTATTATACGCGTGTATGCCACAAGATGGCGCAACTTACCGTCAAAATTCCGGAACTCAGCCATGACGGTTACTTGTTTTGTTAGAGGGCTGGCTAAGAGCGCTTCTTCGCTGGTGATCGTCGTAAATATTGGAGTGGTGTCATTTCGTTCGATCTCCAGGATGCAATCGACCCGATTCTTTCGTAAAACGCATTCTACATCGTCTATACGACGTATCTGTTCGCAAGCGTTGAGATTAGCGCGGTGGCACATATCGTATCTGAAAGGATTAAAAGTATTGTCTAAAAATTAGGTGACGTGTTCGCATACTCTTACGTAACTTCATGGTTTATTGAATGTAATATTTTTCGTACCGGTATTGTACTCTTATCTCTGTCAATGCACGCATAATATAAACATCCGTCCCCATAGGTGGAGACACGTAACACCATCCTTATTTTCCCTTCCAAATGTAGGCATTTAGAAGAGAAAATAAGGATGGTGTTACGTCATGGCTGGCTTTCGAAGATGGAACGTTTTACTATTTGCTGACGGATTAAAGATCCACTTTTTTGTTGATCCGAAAGAAGCCTCTGTGTCTTTACGTATTTAATAATTCATCTGGTAGAATTACAACATCTCTTCATGTCTTTTTCGTAATATTTTATTCTCGGTTTGTTTGTTATTAACAGTTTTAATGAAAAATAAAAATTTAATATGAAATATACAGGATGGGCATACAGGTGACCGAAAAAAGTTACACACCAAAGTTGTGAAAATATAAGTGGAACACCCTGTATATTATGACATATTTTGATACTATACCCACCTGGCAAGTAATGTTGCAGATATCCCAGTAATATTACATTATTTACTAGACAGCGATGTTAAACAAAAACATGTTACTGAAATTTTGCAGCAACATTAAATAATGATAGAAATATTGCAGGCCATTACAGTAACATTTCAATGTAATCAGGAAAAAATATTTTAAAACAATGTTGCAAAAACAAAGACTTTGTTGTCAGAAATGTTGAGGTAATATTTAGTTGTAACATTGCCATATTCACAAGGTGAATCATTACAAGCAATGTTACAACAGTTGCGCTTGTAACATTAACATATTTACATTTTATAAAGTGTAAGATAGGTACACATGTTTCTGCAAATATAGAAATTTGAAAACACAAAACTAATGGAGCAAATTTTCTCTATAAAGTAAATAATGGTGATGAAATTTTTTATCATTTTTTGTAGCCTATAATAATCATGTTAATGGGGTTGTGGTTGCGCATTGCGCACTTGTAAAAGTTAGTATCGCTTGCCATCACAAGTTTTTTCACCGCGCATACACGAGTTGGCGTGAACCTGTGAACCCCCTCTTTCACAATATACGGTAATCGTGACTGGACAGGGCGTGGATAGGACCATCTTGGGGATTGTGCGTCGCAATTGTTTTGATGAGAAAAAATTCCCGTCAATAATGAATCAACATTATCAGGTAAGTTTTATTAATAATGCTAAAGTAAAGTATTTTTGACGGTGTCTTTTTTTTAATTTCAGAGAGAATTAGAAGAAATATTGTACTCACAGATACAGAGTACGAAATAACTGTCATGGAATGGTTTTGTTATGCAAAACAAAGATTTGGTAGAAAAACAGCAAAATGTTCAAAGGAATAAAATGCATTCGGGGCGTTTTTCTTATGTGTTGTGAGTTTTTGTTTAGATTCTGTTCATGTTAATTTATGTACTTTTTTTTTAATCAATAAATGCATTTATTGTCTTCTGTAAGCAGCATTTTACTTTTTAAAGTATTTATTAATGTATTTCGTTTACTTAAATAGTTATTTATAATATTATTCATAGTATTACTATTTAGTTTTTACATAGAACTATATGATATATGATTGACCATTTTAATGTATCTGCAAAAATAACTACAAAAAAAGACTTAATAATGTTATATTATAAAAATGTCTTATCCATTATATTTTTCTGGCATTATGTTTAATGTTAATATTGTAATTTTAGTAAGTGAAGATAAATTGTAATAAACAGAGGGGCCCGATCTATCGAGTGTAACATGAAATTATAATATTAACATTGAATTTCAATAAGAGTGATTGAGATTCGTTTTATATTAATTGATATAACCTCTCGATAAACCTCAACAGCATGTTTCTTGTATAATGCAGCAAGAACTTTTGGAGTAAATAAAAGATCCTAATAGAAACATTAGCGTAGATATATTTATAGAAACATTTAATTGCTACACTGTATCAATATTTCTCTTTAACATATGAGAAATGTTACGGAAGAGCTATACTTCAACATTAATTGTCATGTTAAAGTAATGTTACTCGAAGACCTCGTATTAACATTACTGGGAAATATTGTTTCGTAACATCGCTTAGGCGGACATTAAACAGTCGTAGAAATGTTACTGCATGTGGTATGTTGTATATGTTTTTGTAACATTTCGTGTTACAAGATAACATTTAGACGACGTTATAGTCATGTGATTTTGCCAAGTGGGTTAATTCATAATAATTATCCAACATATTCGATTAATAAGCTTTTATTTTATAATAATGAGGAAACAACAAGAGAAAATATCAATACAAATAACACCGGTAAAGTAAAACTGATAAATATAGATATCTTTACTTAAAGGCTTAACATACTTGGTGACCGGATTAACCAGTTAGTCACATATAATAAAAACACTCTACAAAGCTGAAAGTTATTTACTAATAAAAAAAAAAAAGTAATCAGGAATGCAGTTTATAAAATTAATTGCCAGAATTGTGACAATGCATACGTGGGACAAAGTATCCAGAATTTAGAAGAACGCCTAAAGCGACATAAATATGATGTTAATGTTGGTAAAATATCTATGGACTGTCTGACTATTCTTTTAAAACAGGCAACAAATTTAACTTTTCTAAAATCCAATAGCCGATATAAAACCTAATGTTAAAAAAAAAAAAGATTAATCTCAGAAATGATTCACATAAAACTGTAATCTTATAGATAAAAATTAACAAGTTCAGTAACGCATATATTATTTATTATAATTTAACCAAATGAATTCGGAACTCGAATTTGAATTTTATGAATGTCATTCTTATATACGAAGCTATGGAGTACTAAGTCCTTACACCACTTTTATTTTATTACCTGGTAATGTCTTTCATTTATATTTTCATTGCAATTGGTTTTTTGATTAGTAGGAAATGTCAATTTAGATTGGTATAGATATAATGTTACTGTTGTAAATGAACTTTGTAGCTTTAGAAAGATATTGGAATATATCAAAACGTTGCAAATGAAGGCGAAAGTAGGTAAACCGTATAGCTCAAGAATGGTCGTTTTATTGATTCTTCTTTAAAGTACCAATATTTTTTTGCTGTATGGTACTTTTTAACAATAAATGAAGTATTCGTAAAAAATACTACCTTTATAGAACGATTGAAAAGAAACGCAGAGAAAGGTAACAACAAGAACGTTAAAAACATTATTTTGTCCACTATATTTAACTGTGTAGCTATTTACCTTAGTTTAGGCATTTGCTATTAATCAGCTCAGTTATTTTTGGATCGAGAATATGTAAACGCGAATAGATAAGCACATGTATCACAAAATTTCTAACTTTCTTGTCATTAATCTTTCCCATCGATCCTTACAGTTCTGTATTTCTGTTGTTTTTGAGTGTTTTGTTTACTATTTTGTATTTACAATCAGTTCCCTGTCATATTGTAGGTGCCCCACCCTGTACAGTTACATACAAAGTTGTAATACTTACACTTTTGTGCGACAGTTTCTGATTGTAGTAGCAGAAGATCTATGAAGATCACAGAAAGGTAAATGTTCGAATTCTTCATGTTAGTCAATAGTTAATATTTGCTTTGCTTTTACGACACGAATAAGGTGATCAACACTGATTGCTTCTTACTAAATATAATTTTACCGCGACTACTTGCACATCACAGTGACTACACGTATCAGTTCTGGATTAGATAAAGGGGTAGATAAGATAAAAACAGTCACACGCTTTTGGATATATTTTTTTTTTTCAGTTTTTTCAAGTCTCCTGTAATTATAAATTATAATCCCTGAAAAATTCATTATAATAGCGTTTAATAGCAAAGACTAAATACATGCTATTCCGAAGGAAATACGCTAGTATTTATATTTAGGTAGGTAAGTATTCCCGATGTATTTTTCATTTAAAAATTGCTTCTAAAAATGTCTACATTAAGTTTTTTTTTGTATCGATGTTATTTTAGTTATCAATAAACGAGGTAATAAATGACTGCTGAGCTGAACTGATCCAAAACTCTGTAAACTTAATAAGACGAGAGGAGTTGGGTCCACCACTTGTCACGACCGCTACTGAAGGATAAAGGTAAATAAGAATAAAAAAAAAAAAAAAACATTGCGAATAACATATAAAAGTATTTTTTATTCAGTCATTCGTAGTTACAAAAAAGACGCACATATACACAAAATAAAATTGAAACAGATACACTTTCGTTTAAGCACGTGTTCCATTCGTACCTCTACATACATTCTCGCTTACTATTCGATTCTTATTTACTTACGCTATATTTATAGTATAAATACAAAATATAAATAGGTCTCTCCTATTAGAACCTATATAGCTTTCCTTACACGTACACATAATTATATATTAATTTATATTTACCGTCATTTATACATATGTATTTATTTTATGGGAATGTATGTAACATAATTGACTATAAAAACAAAAAAAAAATATTATAGAAAAAAATAATACACTATAAACAAAAGAATCTCTGTTATCTTGCTTCGAAGATATCAATCGGTAAAATCAGGCTTATTTGGGCGAATTCGTGTCTGATTTCGTGGATTTTGCTTTCATATATGTATATATATATAATTATTATTAATTAAAATGTCTTTAGTGTCGTTTGTTCTTAGTTGAAATTTGACGCCGTACTGACCAGAATATGACGTTTCAAGGTCATTGACCCGCCTCGCTATCGCTATCACTTTTATCTGGAAGGAAAACAAAAAAAAATAATTTACTTACAATTCAAACGTCATCTACCTTAAAAAAAAATTGAATAAGTTTAATTTTAGCTACGTTTCTATCCTAACTTTGGTATTCTTCAGGGTATTAATTAGTTTATAAAGCTGTGGTAATTTTCTATGGTAATTTTATATATACAGTGCATCACTTAAGTATTTGTACATAGCACATTTAACCGAAATGAAAAAAAAGGAACTATAGAAATTCAAAACTAAGCGACTGTTTATTTTAATACGAAAGAGAAAAGCATTATTTTTAATAAAAACAAAGAAAGATAATATAAATATTAATATTTTAATAAAAAATCAGAATTTTGAACACGCAAAAATATTTGTACACGAGAAAAAAAACAAAATAAATATTTGTTGGTTTGATTCTTATATTTAGTATGCATTCCATTTGCATCTATAACAGCTTGCAAGCGCTTGGGCATGGATATTACCAATTTTGCCGTTTCGTTCTGCGTAATTTTTGACCATTCTTCTATCAAATGCTTTCTAAGCTCATGCACATTTTGGACATGATATTTTCTGATGTGTACATTTAAAATATGCCACCAATTTTCCATCGGGTTAATGTCTGGACTTTGGGGTGGGTGGAGAAGGGTTCTAATACCTTCATATAAGAACCATTCCTTAACGATCCTAGTAGTGTGCTTAGGTTCGTTATCTTGTTGAAATATAAAGCTTTTTTTTATATTCAATTTCGAGCACTTTCCATTAAATTAGCTTGCAAAATTTTTAGATAAGCTTTGGCATCCATAATATGGTCAATAAAATGCAAATTTCCTACCCCATTGTAAGACATACAACCCCATACAAGTACGTGTCCTCCTCCATGTTTTATGGTAGGAATCAGATTTTGTGCTTGAAGTTCCGTGTTTGGCTTCGCCCATTCATATGCCGTCCATCGGATGCAAAAATATTATATTTTGACTCGTCGCTAAAAAATAATGCTTTTCCAAATTCTGAAGGTTTATTGACATATCCTTCGCAAAATTCAAACGTTTTATTCTATTATTCTCACTGATGAAAGGTTTCTTACGGGCTACTCTTCCGTTATAGCCAGCTCTTCTAAGTACTCTTCTTATAGTTTCAGAATTAATTGTCTTGCATTTTCTCTCTGCGACGTGAACAGCTGACGTTAGAGCGCTAGTTCTAGGAAATTTTTGAACTTCTTTTATATAGCTCGTTCTTCGCGTTCGGTTAGTATCTTTGAACGTCCTGGGCGATGAGCATTTTCGATGCTTTTTTGAAGTTTAAATTTGTTAATAATGTACTGAACAGTACTATGTGGTCTTTTGACAAGCTTACTAATTTCTCGTAAACTTTTTGTTCTTTAAACAAGGCTACAATTTGAACTTTTTCATTAATTGTCAACTCTTTTGTTTTCGGCATTTTTTATACGGCAGTTATGAATCGCTCTTCAAAAATATATTACCGGGAGCATCTAATAATGTACACAGATCGCTAGATATTAGGAGACTATTGTTGGACATCTATGCGAGTCTCCACCTGTCGCGGCAAGAAGCGTACGAATACTTTTGTATTGTCGCCTACTGGATTTTAATTATTATTGTAGTCAGAGGGCATATTTTAGCTATTTGAAATAATTATTTTGTTATCGCATTCTAAATAATAAATAAAATTAAAAAAAAAGTTTACTGTTTTGTATTTTATTGCTTGTTGTAGGTAAATGCGACATGTACAAATATTTAAGTGATACACTGTAAATTATACAGATTGTTTGTTGCACGTGATATCGATGTTAGTGGTAAGCTATGTTGGAGCGCGCAATCGGATCATCGCTTCGTTAGTTGTATGAGAGCCGCATTAGAATGCAATCAGGATCTCGATGCATTAAGATTTTTTTTATATTCATTATGCCTTAATGTTTCCTTAAGCTATTTAATCGTTTCTATTAAGAATAAGTAAATATTTCAACTATTTTTAGTTGTATTGCTGTTTATTGTTGTTCTATTATTATTATTTTTGTTTGTAATAATTGATATATTCTCCCTTGAACAACAGAAATTCGTAGTAAAACATCGTCATCGTCAGTCTGTCAGGCAAATTATTAACTTGTTCTTTTGTAACAAAATTTGCAAAAAAAACTACTAGTTTTGAAAGTGTAAGCCGCCTAATTAAACAATTCTATGGTTTAAATTGAGGAAATGAATCGTAATATGTCGTCAAAATATGACAGCCAAGACCCTCTCCTTCAAAAAAATTAAAATCAACATTAAAAAAGAAATTCTATGCGCTTTCTTATTAGGTATTGCTTATATAAATATTATGAGAATTAACATCTTCTTTCATCTTCTGTAAGACTTTATTAAAATTAATATAAAGATAGGGAATACTGAATAACATACAAAATAATATTGTTTAATCATAATCATCAATAAAATTTATTTAAGATGGTTTTTTGGAAATCTGAATTTTAAAGTTTAACTCTACTATTATTAAGCTAACATAATAAAGTATGAGATAAGATATAAATCTAAAATAATTAAAATATTGTGAGGATTCAATTAATTGAATATCTCTAAATGTTTCTAGTTTCTATATTAAACTAATATTTTGCAATGCACATATTTGTTATATGTATAAGTGTATTATCCTTGTCTATGATGATATCACAGCTCGGTGAAAGAGAATGCATTTATTACTAGATATCTAAAAAAATTAGGGACGAAAACGTAAAAACAGTGTGTATACAGAAAACCAACCTACACAGGGCACTATCAATATTCCCAATCAAATCACTGACAATGTATAAAAATAGATTCGTAAGACGCTTATACGATTGATCATATGTCTGATTCAACTGATGCAAATAAAAAGGAAGTTAGAAATAAATGTCATTTCATATCGTGACATTTAATTTTTCTTGAATGATGACGACTGTAATGAAAATAAAAAAAATTCCAATTGAAATTACTAATTAAGCGCTATACATTTCACCATTAAAAAATACTATAATAGTAATGCAATTAGATTCACAGTCATTATTATTCTGGAAAAAGAAAAATATTTCTCATTCCATATATGTAAAAATTAATTTAAGCATTAAATAAAAATCTACGCGTTTCATAGAAGTGAAAGAATTTTGAAAATCGATCCGCTAGTTCCCAATCTACTTGCGGTAAACGAACTGACCGTAAGGCGCGTATGCCAGACAAGGAGACACCTTCTCTGTCTTAAATCTGTCCGCGCGATTTGGAATTCACGTCTCCCGTACAACGTGTGACAAACGCAATAGGAAAATTACATTGCGACGCGCAGGATAGAAAAGGTCGTAGCCCATTTTATCCCCACTCTATCGTCCGTACTCCGTCTGTCTTATTGGCGAAAAGATAGGACAGCGGAGTCCTGTTCATAGAAACGAATTTCACCCCAAGTTGATCCCCCTTTCCTCCCCGCCTCCCACCGCAGCCTTCCATCGACCGATGTACGGTGCATCGATCGACTAAATCGTCTATAACTTTTTTATTTATTGACCTAGATTCATGAAATTTGGCATACATTTCAAGAGAGGTGTGTCGCTTAAGACTGTGTAATAAAGTTTTGAAAATATTGTCTAGGTTTATAGTTATCACGTGATAAATGTAAACAAAATTGAAAATTGATTATAATTCGTATTTGTTAGCACAGAAAAGTTGAAATAGATTCGTTTATTGCGTCTTTTTAGTTTAAAGGATTTTGTAAGGAGGAATATTAAAGCATTTCACGGCAGATATACTTTATCATGCGAACATTATTGGTATCTCGAAGAATATATGAGATATTGATTTGGTTAGATGAAAAAAAAAAAAAACGGGATATCTTTCTTGAAAAGTATACCAATAAAAGCAGTTAAAAATCGATTTATCTTATATTACCATGTTCTGAATGAAAAGAATTTAATCAACGTTGTTTTTCTTGTAAATTTCTGTATAAAAGCAATGCTTTTCTTATTATTTTTTTCAAGTAGGATTATGATTTTTCTATAACGCGAAATTATCAGGTTTTATAGAGGGTGTTTCGTAACCTTAGTATAGCTTCCAATTTTGTTTTCCTAAAAACAGTACCCCATTACTAGTTTAAATTAAAGTCCAACATACCTCATCCTTAAACCAATTCATTTCTAAACTAGTTTTGATTTTCTAATCATATCACTAACAATCGTCACAAAAATCAATAGAAACTCGAAAAGTAGAAGATATAGACATAGAATATTATTAATAAAAATCAAAGCATTTATTAATAGGAATTCAATGATGTAAACATATACAGCATGTTCTGTTACTGCTAAATAATAAAATTTGAGATATGCCCAATTGAAGTTGTCTTGACTTTTCATTTCAGTGATGAACACCCAGTATATTAAATTTGAAGTTAATACTGAATGAGTGTGAGATGTTACGAACTCATTATTTTTTTTTAAAGATATTTTGCTAATTTTCCAATATAATATCTACAAATATGTTCTGATTAGAACACAAATTCGTAATATTATTTGGAGTAAGCACTTGACGAGCCTTGAAAAGGCGAAACATTGATGTCTGTCAATAGCGACATTTGCATGTATTTTTCTACGTTTAAATTTGAAGTATAGACATATCTGAAAGTGTAAGTAAAATCTGTGCTAAAAAGATATTGCAAAATTTGGTTCACTAATGGTAATCAAATTACAACTGTCTTTCTCATGTACAATGTAAGTAATTTTTAGAAAATCAAAGATATCTCGGAAATGAATAAGTTTAAGCCTAAGGTTAAATTATATTTTGTTTGTTAAATATTTACAGTTAATGGTATTACTTGAAGTGTTTTTATTTTTGAAAGAAATATATTATTTCCTTTATCGCTGAATGCTATGTTTAGAAGTGATTTCATTTTAAAAAAATGTATTTATCTTTATTCTCTTATCTATGTGGATATATTTATTTATTTTTAGAATTGTTTTCATTTCCACAAAAATAGCCATTATACATTGAATTACTGCGGTAGTAGTTTAATACTTGCATACGATTATTTCCATTTAATAGCAATAGGCAATTTTCTCAATTTAACATGTTAAATTTTGCCTCTCAATTAAGTCATAAATCCATACTAACATTTCGTCGCAGAATATAATACATTGGCTAACTAATAAACAGAACAAAAAAATTATATCATTATTGTGTGGTTTGCCTCAGACCTGAGTGCATCTGAGGTGTATTGCATATATGTTCGCATAATATCGACTGTATAATAACCTGAAGAAGACCAATGTTAAGGTCGAAACGTGGTCGAAAAAAATAGTATAAAATTATCCATTAATCCATTCGCCATCCATTCTGAAGACAACATTGAGAATTCGCTTCATTCATTATCTAGCTTCGTACTGTAATATTCACCAAGTTTCATATAATCGAACGAAATTTCGTTCAACCCAACACTGTTATTGACTAAAGATTTTTATTTTTACCTTTCTTTCCCGGATACGCGTGCCTCTTCAACCTATCGTACAGATCATCTTTGGTGCCGTATATGCTGGCGTTCGAACGCGCCAAGCTATTCATCTTCCCGTTCATGCCGTTGTGCAGACTTTCCTTCATGTACGTTTCGTTATAGAAGTTAGGCATCTCCCAGCCGTCTTCTTCGTCGTCGTAGTAGTGGGCGTACGTCGAATGATGGCTCGGCGCTATGCTTTCGGCGTACGGAGGTGCTCCGTAGTAGAAATTGACTTGGGAACCGTTCTGATCCGTGGCGGGAGTTAAGAGTTTCTTCGGTTCTTTCCTGCGATTAGCTCTGAGAGAGGGTAATGTCAGTGGTAAAATGGTATAATCAGTAAAATAGAACATTTCGAAGGATACGCTAAGATCTGTAACTCATTTTATTATACAGGGGTGTATCAGATATAGAGGTAAATATAATAATATGTAGCAGCTGTAATCATATACAATCAAAAAGTCTTAATACACAGGGGGCCTATCTGTAAGCATTAACGAGAAAAAAATATTTAATAAATGCCGTGGGCTAGAGCCGCACCTGTGCCCAACCTAAATGCTGTCCCGAGTATACCCCCACATACTACTATCATTCAGCCACTACCGCTGTTAGTTTTGTGTGGATCGCCACTTGGAGTGCAAGCCACTTCGAACATTTTATTTAAATTCTTCCCGTCTCGAAAAACGATCCTTTTCAGGACCATCATGATTTCATATAAAGAAAATCGAAGCTGGATGCATCGGCAAAAGCGCGGGAATGTATAGATTCATTTTCGCGCGATATCATAGTAAAAAGGCGTGTTTGCAAATTTTCTGTATCTACATTTATTTCTGTGTAATTCGATTCAATTCATTTTGCGTTATATGATTAAATAAATCCAAAAGAAATAACTCAGATTCATGTGGTACCGTTTATTAACAACTAACTCTCGATTCGACAAAGCAAAAGAAAAATATTTACGTTTTTTGTAACTACTGAAGTCGCATATCCGGTGAAACTCGAACGTCTTATCAGGATATTAAAAATAATACTTTGTAGACTTACGTAGAATGCTCTTAACAAAAAAGGAATGTTTATTTTATAAAAAGAAGAAATTTAAAATGCCTCAGTTTTGCTATTTATACAAGGGCCTTTCTTTATTCAGAATGACGTTAAATGAACTTACGGCATACCATTAAGAATAATATTAAATGAGTGCAATGTATTTATACATAATACCACGTTTAGCGGGTGCTTAACATGACGTTTCCTTGCATCAGGCCCGGACTAAACAATTTTTGGCTCTAAATTTTCCTTTTTTTTATTCTTTAATGATGAAATCCGGTTTCGGTGGATTTGTGCTTTATATGTCGTATAGTTAACACCCAAGCAAAATTTACTTTTTATTTGATACACCCTGTAGAAGTTATACTATAAATAACGTCAATTTTTATTAATTTTTTTTTTAAAAAAGTTAAGAAATATAAAAGTAAAAATATCGGAAAGAAGTTTAAACATAATCTAAAGAAATAAAAAAAAAAAAATTAAAAAGGCGTAAACAAGAAAAAAATTGAAGAAGTTTAAAGAACGCTAAAGAATTTTTAAGAAACTTAGTACAAAATATAAGAATTATTAATCAATGAATTTAAAAATGACGAGATTCATTACTCAATTTTAGAATTAAAGAGTAAGACAATTGAAAGTTGAGATTGAGAGATTGCAAAGACGAAGTTTAAAATATTCAAAAGACACTGACATTAAATAAACCAATTCAGTTACGGTTATAAAGCATGGAAAAAGTGTTTATATTATTGTTAAAAAAGAAAACGTATAAAAACTATGAGTTATGAATGCCAAGTTGTAAATTTGAATTGAGAATTGGAAAGTAAAACAGCTGAAAGTTGAGGGTTTCAAAAATTTAATGTTTGAATGTTTGATCACGATCATAAAACATAGGAAAAGTAGTTTCTAGAAAGTATTTACATTATTTTTTGTTTGAATAATGTGGTGTTTAAAAAAAAAAACAAGAATCCAATGTTAAACAAAACGCTTCAATATTTATTTATGTCTTTCTACTAATAAACGCGTAGATTTCGACAATCTTTTAAAAATTTATAATCAATTGTTCAAAAAAGAATTGGCGACTACTTGTATATTAAATTGTTATAAACAACTTTGTTTTAACAAACCCGAAAACAGATACACGTGCAATGCACGTGGTACGTATAATGCAATACCGTATTAGATTGGGTGGGGTTTCTATATTTCTATCCGAGGAAAACATTTTGATTGGTTGACGCTTCTGAATGTCTAGAAAAATAGTAAATCCTCATATCTGAACAAAGAATTCACACGAAATTCTAGTCATTTCTGTTCTATTAAATACGCGTAGTCAACTCGTCTGGCAAAGTTAGTAAAAATCAACACTAAAATATTTGACTAGCGCAAAATTAACGCCAACACCGATAATATTTTCAACAGTGTATGAAACGAGTTCTTTGTATTTTTTTTTTCTAATTTGTATAATAATTGTCGTTTTTTAACTTAATTAGAAAAAAAAGGTATTTATATTATTGTCAAAAGAAAAAAAAACTTTAACTCATCGTTTGTTTCAATACCTATTTAACAGGGGAGAAAAAACTAAAGAAATATGGTAACTAAAAGAGTATTATTCTACATAATTTTTTGATATTTTTTCAAATTTTTATGAAATGGCGTAGTGACGTTTATCTACACCATCCATTCGAATAAGAAAAACTTGAATTATCGCTAAATTAACATATCGTTACTTGGCTTACCTAGCACATATCATCCATATGAGCAAGACGATGAAAATGATCAGAATCACGGATGCTGCGATGCCTCCAGCGATATAAGCGAACTCCGACTTCTCTGCGCAATGTTTCCCGGTAAAACTGCCGATGCACCTACAAGAGGGCGCACCTCGCACGTCCTTGACGCAATTCCCTTCATTCTCGCAGTAACCCTCGCAGACATCTATATGGGATTTTTTTTTTTCCATTCAATCGAAGTCCAGGCGATGAATATTAATTACTTTACTTACCGACGCAGACTTTTCCGGTGCCATTGAAACCCGGCTTGCATTCGCACTTAAAGTCGTTCGTCTCTTGGACGAGTAGGCAGTAGGCGTTGGGATCGCAGTGCATCTTGGAGCCGATCGTGTTGCAGGGATTGACGCATTCCGCTTTGCTGGTCTGTAATGTTTAGGGAAAAACAAAAAAAATCAAATTTGTCGAGTGGTTGGAAAAAGAGTACTAACGGCTGCCGTTCCTCGAGTGCTGGTGTTTTCGTCGCAACGTATGCAAGTGGTCTGTTGGCTCTCGGGTTGGTAGGTGCCCTTCTCACAGGGTTCGCAGCTGTTCAGAGTGCCGTTGAGGAAAGTGCCTGAAAATTAAAATCGGGTTGGTGTTTAGTTTCTTTTACAAAATGGGATTAGGAATTAACATGATTTTTCGTTGGGAATAAGCTTACGCTCAGAAAGAGACTAATGGGAATGGAGAATGAAAAAGAATTTATATTTTGAGGGTCAAAACAGATTTAATATTTAATATTAATAGGATAGAAAATATGGATAAAAGGAGGCACAAAAGAGAAATCGGGGACGAATCAAATAAGGTGATAGCTCTCATGAGACACAGTGTTTTTGATTAAAAGATAAATTGCGTGTACTTTTAAGGTACTATTTATCAAAAAACAAAGGCAAAAGCAAGCAGCTTTTGCCATTCACGAAATGTCTTCGCTCACGTCGTGAAAGCAACCTTGAGCATTCGCTTTATTCATTCTCTGGCTTCGCACAGCAATATTTACTCATAGCTACACAAGGGAATGAAACTGCGTTCATCCCAACACTAATTCCTAAAGTTATTTTGATCATAAAATGTCATATAAATATGTAAATGTAAGGGGTTAGTTTTGAAGTTACAGAATGTTTAATTTTAAATTAAAAGTTCATACAATTAAACGTACTAATATAACAATCCAAGGTGTCCTCCGCTGTCATCGATTGGTGAGTACTAGGATTAATCATAATCATATCAATTTATTGTATCACTCCAGTACATTCATATTGTGAACATATATGCCAAAAAGACTAAATCACCTTAAAGGTGCTCTTCCTTTAGCCTCAGTTCCAATTTCTATGATTTTGGCCAGAAGTATAACACATGAACTGATACACGTCAAATTTATCTTTCCTTTTCTATTACTCAAGTCCTCTTCGTTGATGTTAACACCATACAACTTGAGGTTTACTTTGAGATTATAATTCCATTCTACTTTTCCAAAAAACCACGAAATGTAAAACTAAAGATGCACGTTCCTGTCACTTTGACAGATATAAATCCATACATTGATATGAAAGTAGATCCAGAATAATAATAATTATCCAGCATAATCGAATGATTGTAATAATTGAATGATAATTCATTCAGTAAGAGGATGTTTTTTTTTTTTAGATCCCAACATTCATTTCGTTTCGTACATTATCTAATGATCTTATATTTGACACAATTTATCCCTAAATGAGTGCGTGCGAGTATTTCTGTTGTCAAAAAAGGACAAGAGGACAAAATCTCAAAACGAGGATAATCCTCGCAAAACGAGGACCTATGGCAACTCTACTAGGGAGTACGTTCAAGAATACCGGGTGTTTCGAATTGTCTGAAATGCTGCAACAATACAATTTCTCGATTCATCACTTCATATAATAGGAGATACTTTAATAAATCTTATTTTCTTCGTCAATTTTAAACACACGGATTACTTGTATAAACTGATAAATTATTTTATTAAATTTATCTCGCTAATCCTTCCCATTATGACAAATTTAGTGATAACAATAATTTCACTAGCCAATACTTTTATTATTAGAAAAAATTGAACTGTAGTACTATGGTTTTAACTTTTAGAGGAATAAAAATTAAAAGAAAATACAACGAACAACAAACGAATTTTATATGGATTAAAGTGTTTTATTCTATAATTTATCAAAATCATCTTTGATAACTTCACTAATCATCGAAACATTGAATAACCAATAAAAAATTAGTCAAATAATTATTCATTAAATATAAGAATCTACCTACGATTTGTAAACTTATATCAAAAATGTTTTAGTTATCAATTTGGTTAAAAATCGCTCTAATTGATCTAAATTTCCGGAAAACTAATTAATTGAAAATGATTTTCTCCTCAAGAGAACCTCCTAAAACTGTTGGAACGAGTTAAAACGCCCCCACTTACAATTAGTAAAGTTCATGAGACACCTCTTTAACTTCCAATAAATTCATCCAAACCAAAAAAAAACAAAAAAAATATTCTTAATCCGGCAGAAAATATCATTTCTAATAATTTAATCACGAATTAATGGAAAAAAAATACATACCAGGTGTGCATACGGGCAGAGAACACTCTTCTATAGTGATAGATCCACTCTTAGGTGTAGTCCTACCCAACGGACAAGATAAGCAAGAGGCCTGGACACCTTGCGTCCTATAAGTTCCTCTCGGACAAGGTTCGCACTTTCCATCCACCGCCAATTGCATTCCGCTACCGCACTCGTCTCTGCACTCCTTCACCGAAGTCGCTTCGTTGGTCCTAGTAGTCTTTCCAAGTCCACAGATTTGACAGGAGAATTGTCCCTCTTGCGGCTGATAAAATCCGTAACCGCAACTCCTGCACAATCCAGCCTCGTGATCGTAGTACTTACCGGCGGGACAACGTTCTGCAATTTTTATAAATTCATCCCTGAAGATGTGTGGAGATTAAGTCGACAAAACGTCGTTCTCACCTTTACAATCTGCCGCGCTTCTAGCGCCCGGTCCTATAGTGACACCTTGTCTTCCTGCTATTATAGGACAGGTTAAGCATTGGACTTGTCCAGATTCGCTCTGATAAGTTCCTAATGGGCAAGGTTTGCAAGTCTTGGTTTCTTTCTCGTAGAAGGTTCCCAAGGCGCATGGTACTGTTAATATAAATGATAATTAAATCAGTATTTACAATTAAATCAACGTGGTCTCTTCCCAAAACTTGGTAGCAGTCAGAATTATAATAAAAAGAGCTTGAAGGCTCACCTAACGGTTACATAGCCGTAGAAGAGCACTTGAAGGTCATATGGAGATAAAGTTGCTGTCTTTTTTAAATTAAAACATGGTATTTTTTTAATATATTCCGAAAGAAAGGGTAGAATTCTGAAAAGGGAAGTTCTAAAACTTATATGATCTAAAATGAACATTAAGCAAGATATTTAAGGAAAACTGAAACAGGTCTATCTTATCATGGTCTTCTCTAAAAATTTGCAAAATAGCCATTTTTATGAAGAAAGTTTCAAGTAATGTTTTAACACAAGAAAGAGTCCATAAAACGACTCCACACTATATCTAGTTCTAGAAGATCGCTTAAATATCCTGTAACTTTCGTAATTTAATAAATAGAGTGGTAAGACATGTCTGCATGGAAAGATTATTTAGTTTATTTTCTAGTTATATCCATTTTTTAACTGCAAACTATCCATACATTTATCTTTTTTTTAAGTTTTTCTTGAATATCCATTAATGTTAATTTTAGGCCATGTAAGTTTTAGTACTTTTATACTCAGAATTAAATCCTTTTTAACAATTTGTTAAACAAATTCCATGCTCCGTTTTAAAGGAAGACAATTTGACCTTCGTATGACCTTCAAGCGCTCTCTTAGAAATATGAGTGTGGATTTTTTATGTTTTATGGATCGCTGCTTGTGTTAAAACATTTATTTGAAACTTTCTTTCTTTCATAAAAGTAGTTGCTTCCAAATTTTTGAGTAAGGCCAGAATATATATTTTATTCTAAGAAAGTTTCAAATAAATGTTTTAACACAAGCAGCGATCCATAAAACATAAAAAATCCACACTCATATTTCTAAGAGAGCGCTTGAAGGTCATACGAAGGTCAAATTGTCTTAATAATAATATATATATAGTTTTTCTGAAATATTTCTTTTAATGTTCATTTCAGGTCATATAACCCTCAGTGCTTTTTTTTACTCAGAATTAAACCCTTTGTCAGAATTTTATAGAAAAAATATGAGGGCCCATTATAACACTTTAATTGCTAAGCGAAATTTTCTTTATGGAATTGTAGGGCAATTGTGTACTGTGAGAGATACACATGACAGTTAAAGTGTTAAAAGAAAACAACAATTTGTCCTTTATATGACCTTCAAGCCCTTCCCAAGCAGTTTTTCTGAAATATTTCGTTTAATGTTCATTTCAGGTCATATAAGCCTTAATGCTTTTTTACTCAGAATTAAACCCTTTGTCAGAATTTGATAGAAAAAATATCAGGGCCCATTATAACACTTTAATTTCCAAGCGAAATTTTCTTGATGGAATTGTAGGGCAATTGTGTATTGTGAGATATACACATGACAGTTAAAGTGTTAAAAGAAAACAACAATTTGTCCTTCATATGACCCTCAAGCCTTCCCATGACTGTGTAACCATTAGATTAGAGTCTCTTCTTGTTCTTAAAACCTTTATTTGAAACTTTTCTTCATAGAACTGATCTGCTTCCTAGTTTGAAAGAGGGAGGCATGATAAATGAACCACTAGGTATAAAACTTAATTGATGGAACGTACCACAATCCGGAGCCATGACCACTTCACCAATACGACAAGCATAGTCGGATTCCAACAGTAATGAAGACGGATCAGGAACGGTATTTGGCAGAATATCGTGGACGTCAAACTGATCCTCTTCCAAGATCAATTTCTCTAGTAAATCTTGCACGTTAGATCTGTCGTTCGTGTTTGAATTCACCACTGGATCGCTTTGAACGAAATCAAACTATTATAGCAAGTTGCGTCTCGATGATGCAGACAGGGCTTGTCATCAAGCGTTGCGTGATTAGAAATTTAGTCGGTGAAGGTTCGCGTGCGATAAAACAAAGTACGAAAGCATGCATGAAAACTGAAAACACAAGAAAAAGGCGGAAAGATGATACAAAGAAGGCTAATTAGTGCTTACTTGACAGGCCGGGAGGAAATCACAATGTCGACGTGTCACCAGAGTGGTTGAGTGTCCTTGACGGCGACTTCTACAAAATTACAAGAAAAAAAGAAAACATGCTGGGGTGCTACGTCTACACATATTACACAAAACACATCGTATAAGGAAGGCATGACATAAAATTCGAATAAATAATAAAAAAAACGCTAGAATCTAGGGAAATCCCTGAACACGTCTCGTGGTTTTAGGGATTTTCTATCGACATGCTGAAGTATATTTAATCGAAAAAACTACTTTTTAATCTATTATGTAAATATAGAGAGTGTCTGGTAAGGGAAATTAGTAACTGTAAATTCCAACGGATCGAAAATTTATCAGTTGCTAATTTTTTGAAACTAAAACCGTTTTAAATTGTTTTTAAATGATGTCAGATTTGATCCAAAAAGAGGGTGTTAGGTAGCAAATAGTGTCAGACAACACACAAATTTCATTTTTTTGTTGTATTGATATTAGCGTCATGCAGCGAAATGCACGCATAAACGCAGTAAAATTGGAAAGGAAGCAAATAGTTTGGTTTAGGAGGGATGACATAGAAATTTGACCAAAAATTAATTGTTTTTTTTTTTTTAATTAATACATTGTTACTAGGAGAGATAAAAACAAAATTTTACGTAGTGAGTATTTTTTTTTTGCAATAACAAAAAGGTCTGGATGAATATTTTTTAAAATGATTCTTTTTCCAATACCAGGAAAGAAGTACAAAAAGGGTGAACAAGTTCTACTTATTTTAACTCAGTAAATTATGTTTTTTTTTTTTGCAATACGGAAGACAAATAAAATAGAGATAGGGGAATCTTTTAAGATATTTTTTTAAATACTTAATTTTTTAGCAGAATCAGTATGAAAGGAGATTTCTTTTTAAATAAACATATTTTTTTTAAATAAAAGACGGTTTTTCTTAAATGACCGATTTTTTTTTGAAACACTAAGAGAATAGATTAATTAATAAATATTCTTTTTTTTGCAAAGGGGGGATTTTTTAAATTATTTCTTTTAATAATTAAATTATTTTTTCTTTTAATTTGGAACGATTAAATAAGCTCTATGCCAAGAAAAGTTGGAATAGGGTTAGGAGATTATTTTTCAAAAATTTTTATGTTTAATATTAAATATATGAAATACCTTCTTTAATCTTTGAAAAGATTAAATATTCTTTTGCAGCACCAAGAAAAAGATTTTATTTCTTTTAATAACTAGATTATTTTTTTTTATTAATATTTGAAATTATTAAATAATTTTTTGCAACACCGAGAAAAGTTGGAATGGAGACAAGGATAGTTATTCTTTTTTATTGTCTCTTTTTTTAATAATTCATTTTTTTTTAAGCAACAACGGTGAGAAAGAATAAAATTATTTTGTAGTAAAATATTTTTTTTACAATATCAGGAGAGTTAGAATTTTTTTGAAAAATTATTTTTTTAGAGCAGAGGGACGCTGCTAATTTCTTTTTAAATGATCGAATTATTTTTTTTTTGTAACACTAAGAGGATTGATTAATAAATAAATATTCTTTTTTTTGACAACCGGAGCTGGAGATTTTTTTTTATTTTTTTTAAAGATTTATTTTAATAAATAATTTTTTTTTTAATTTTTGAAACGATTAAATATTTTTTTTGTAAGACCTAGATTGTAAAAGTTGGAATGGAGACAGGAATAAAATTTTTTTAATTATTATTTTAAACTATCCACTCTTTTTACAATACCAGGAGAATTGGGTGAGGGAAAAAGTTTTGGAAAGATTAAATTATTTTTTTTAATAATTCACATTTTTTTTTTATTTTTATTAAATTACATTTTTCTATTTTTTTAAGTGATTAAATTAATTTCTTTTTTGCAACACCTGGAAAAAATTGGAATAGGAAGGACAGAATCGTTTTTTAAATTAATTATTCAATAAATTTTTTCAGCAATTTCAGAGAATGAATTTTATTTCAAACTTCTCATATGAAATCTGTCTTATAATTTAGCATAGCATTTTAATCATGTGACTTTAATCTCGCCAAATATAAATTATTACTCTTTTGAAACACGGTTGATTACTTTCTGACATAATTTAGTAAAACAATGACTTATACGAGGACAAAGTATCATACAGAATACACAAACCTAGATACACATAGCACAATAACATAAAAACAAGTATTAAATGAACGTAAAAACTAACAAAACATCGAATAGCACCATTCCACACAAACACAAAAAACTATTAACATTCTAATAAGTATTACTCGAATTACTACTAGATATAAGTCAAAATGGATAAATAAATGCGTTTATTTTATTCAGATTTAACTTACTCTTGATGGGCAGAGCGCATCTATCGTATAATCTCCCGTTCGTCTTCTTCCTGTGCTTGTCGGCGATTCTATTCGCCCTGTGTTGCCATTTTACGCGATGTCAACTGTTCGCACTCCCTAGTACCCTTACCGAAACGAACAGAAGTTCCGTCTCTATGCAAGGCGTTGACGGCATTCCTGACCTTCTGCCATCAACACGCCCGCCCGCTCGTTGCAGAGCACCGAGTGGGAACAGCATCGCTATCCTGAAGACCATCTGACGACTTGGAAATGCAAGGATTAAAAAGGAGGTCCTCCTAAAAATCCTCAAATCTATCTCATCGATTGCCAAACCTGAACACGCGAATAAACATCGGAAGGCGGGTTTTTGGGCTCCAGAATCCTCAGCGCCACAGGTGAGAATTCGGGCACATCTGGGAGAATCTCAATCCGGGATGCAGGAGATCTCGCAGATTGAATGGGCCCCAAGCGCCCCAGTCTGCAATTTGAGCCCACCTATGGGCATCTCTAAGTCGGACAAAATTCGCTGGAAGCAGAAATGAAGTTTTAAATAATATTTTAATATGTGCAATAGATTGTCGGATACAAACCGAAGAAAATATGTTTTGACGTACACAGAACTGATATTTTAACGTGCAGTGCCACATTCCTGCTGCATCGTATGCCACCTAAGCATCTGATAAAGGCCCCACAGGAGAGTTTGCCCCGGCGTACCGTTGCTTCTCGGATTTTTACCACTTTTACGTTATCGCTAAATGAGGGTCTCCCAGATACTATAGCGACCCGTTCTGCTATTACCCATAAATCTCCTGGCATACTCGACTTGTGGCGTACTATTAATGAAAATGAGAAAGCGAACATTGGGATGTTAAAAAAACTGTTGAAACATTAATTAAAATAAATATTAAAAAAACATAAATAAAAAAAAAAAAAAACTAATATCTACATCAGTCAGCTATACAAAGTTATGATCAAAAGATCATGTAAACAAACGTATTTATATTATTAATGAATAGTAAAGCCTTCTTAGTGGGTTTTTAAAACCCTCTGCTAAGCCAACAACTTTTAATAATAGTCCACAATAAAAAGTATAAACACCCCAGTGACCAACTATATTTATTTCATATTTTATAAATATTTAATCTTTCTGAATATTAGTTATATAAATAATAGCATAAAATATATTATAAAAATATATTAGGAAAAACTTTAAAAAATATAAGGTTATGAACATTAATAAATTTTATTGCAAATGTTTTCTCAATATATTTTTCATAACTCGGCAAGAATATTTTTGCCTTTGTATTCTGTAAATATGTTTTCATATAAAAAAAAAAAGAATTTGTAGCTTTGTACATTGTGCGTAGACAATAATATAAAATGGTAAAATTCTACATATTAAGTAGTATGTACCATTCAAAATATAGTTTAAGATTAAATGAGATAAAATAATCTAATATGATTAATAGTATCTAAGTTGAGCCTTAACTTTCGATTAATAATCTGCGTTTGTATTAATAATTGTAAATTTAAGTCGAACGTCAACAAAACACCTCTATTCATACGGTGCCGGTGTATATGATTTAGTGTTTATACTCTATGATTAGGTACAAGAATGCATACCGCACGTGCGTGTCATCAACGTGCATTCGGTGTCCGTTACATGTTAAGTTTAAAATACTAGACGATTAAGCAGATTAGGTTAACTGTGTAATTAATTGTTCCCGGTATGTTTACTTGTGTGTGACTACGAGGACAAGCTTGAACATTATAGCTTTAAAGATAATGGAATGCCTCAATATCGCTATGTACAGATTCGTTTAATAATATAATTGTAGGAAATTTATGCATCATAATATACTGTATCTACCAGATAAATTGCTAGTGATTGCTTTCAAAAGAGATTCACTCGGTAGATAAGCGTCATAACCTCAAATAGAGGTTAGAATCGTTCTGTTGTTTATTGTTTGTACGTAGAATGTTCTCAAATATTATAAATAAAGTAAAATAAGTATCTAAGTATTAGATATAGCTACCACGGCAATTATTGTAAATGCTCCAATGTTTAGTACTGGGTATGTTGTAGGTGTTTTATTCATGGAGGACCTAAACAATTGCCATTTTTTAGAGCACAAGGAAACGCATAGATCGCCACTACGAAAATATGAAAAAGCCGTAGGGTTGTACCTGCACCAGCCAAGGCTAGACTTAAAAATGACTATTTTCATTTTTATGGCTAATTCAAATAAAATGACATAAATACTTTGTTTTTATTTTAGAACCTTCATTAAAAAAATATGATTAATTTGAAAACCTCATATGCCTTAAAAAATGCCAGAATTACGATATTAACTTATGGTGAGTGTGAAAAAACAAGTTCTGCCCTTTAGAACACTCTATGTATGTTTAAACTTTCGTTATCGATGTTTACATCTAAATAACAAGAAATTTTAGCTAATTTGAACAAATTAAATAGATTGCATAAAAAATCTCAATTTTCATATAAGTTTTTACAAATATTTTACAAGAAAAAATAGTGCTTCTACATTAATTTTAAAATATGGATAAATATTTTTAATTGAATATTTTATCTATATTTAGAAAAAATATGAAAAATATATTCAAAACCTCTCATGAAAAATATTTATAAAATATATTTTTAAAAATTCTATGTAATATTTCTGGCTGTTAGGGCACTCACCTCACATCACCTTTTGTTTGAATTAAAAAAATACATTTACTAAACTTGAAAAATCATTATTTCTTGTTGTTCTATGTTCTTTTTTTTTTAATAATAATTTAAACCCACTAACGTATACTGCAATTATTCCCTAAACACAAAAACATACCTTATCTACTTCCAAATCTTGACATTTCTTCCAGCATACCCGATGGACACTTCCGCTGTCCACAGAAGGAGGCACTACCTCTCAACACCTCCGGCCGTATCTCATATCCGGCCCACGTCACACAATCCTCATAAAGCACCGGCTCGGTTCGACAATCCCTGACTTGTTTCCTGCACTAATTCGCTGATCACGTCCAGAGCCCTGCTCCAGATCTGGACTTTCGTGAGGTGACCTTGGAATCCGGATTCCGTGTACGCTTTCGGATTACCCGATCTGGGTTTGCCTAACGTTACCCAACCGCTAAAATGGGAGAGAGGAATTGTTATTTCGTTGTTTAAAAATCGAAGTAAATGCGTTTTTTTTACTATTCTGCTAATCGTCTCCAGCGCCGTAGCCTCGATTCTTATCGCTATCAGACTTCGGTGATCAATTTTAGCTCCCACCGTTTTTCCGCCGTCCAGATTATCGCTATGCGGTGCATTGGGCGTCGTTGATGTCTGTGTAGTCGGTGGAAGTTCAAGTAGACACGTCTTGGTATGTCGGGAAGAGTGGAACTTGAACTCCGTTGAATGAGCCTGGATGAGAACTCGTCTATCGTTTGCGACATGTTTGGATCTAACAATAAGTGTTGGAGAGCAATAATTAATTAAAAAAAGCATCTTGCTAAGTAATATCGATGCAACGATCACGATATTTCAACAGTAATTAAAGAATTTGTTGTACATAAAGGGTATTATTTTTCATAGAATTTTTACGTGAAACGAATTATTACTAATCAAATGTTTTGATGGGATATTTGTTTTTGTTCTGAATATAGGATTTTTAAAATATTTCAAAATATTTTTTTGATGAGTGATTAAATGAAACAAAAGAAATACATGAAAAATATTTAGAAAATTTATTTTAAATTATTTTCTTAAAATTTCTAGGGCAGCGAAAATTAGTGAAAAAATTCCAAAAATTGTTCTGTAAATGGAATATGTTTTTTTTTTATATATATTTTTATTATTAAATAAAATATTTTAATTCATAGCCATAAGAAGATGCCACACATTTTTTTAACGGATTTGAATGATTTTTAAGATATTTAAAAGTATTTCTTTTCATATTTCTAAAAAATATGAAAAGAAAAAGAAAATTTATTAAAATTTATTTTAGATTATTTAATCTTTTGGTGTAGGTAAAATTGATGAAATAAAATATATGATTTTTAAAATATTTCAAAATATTTTTTTGATGAGTGTTTAAATGAAACAAAAGAAATACAGGAAAAATATTTAGAAAATTTATTTTAAATTATTTTCTTAAAATTTCTAGGGCAGCGAAAATTAGTGAAAAAATTTCCAAAAATTGTTCTGTAAATGGAATATGCTTTTTTTTTTTAGATATTTTTATTATTAAATGAAATATTTTAATTCAAAGCCATAAGAACATGCCACACATTTTTTTTAGCGGATTTGAATGATTTTTAAGATATTTAAAAGTATTTCTTTTCATATTTCTAAAAAATATGAGAAGAAAAAAAAAATTTATTAAAATTTATTTTAGATTATTTAATTTTTTGGTGTAGGTAAAATTGATGAAATAAAATCTGTAAGATGTTTTATAAGTTGAATGTTTTTTTTTAATTTTTATTATTATTTAAAGCATTTTAATTCAAAGCCAAAAATAGATTGCTGATATTTTCTTTATAGATTTAAATAATTTTTAAAATATTTTTATTTATTTTTTTTGTGATAAATATCTAAATGAAACAAAAAAAAAATCATTAGAAAAAATTAAAACTTATTAAAATTATTTTACCAAGGATTATAATGAAATTATTTATTATTTTTTTTTAGTGTGTAGCAGAAGTTGGTGAATTAAAATACAAAAATTGTCCTATAAATTAATGGTTCTTTTTTTTATTATATTCATATTATTATAAATTATATTTTAATTCAAAGCGAGAATAACATTGTTGATATTTTCATGGATTTTTAAAACACTCTTTTTTCCGATGAATGTTTAAATAAAACAGAAAAAAAAAAATGGAAAAAAAACATCAGAAAAATTTTTAAAAATTACTTGATTGTACCTGAAAATTCCTTGTGGAATAAAGTCCAAAGAAGGAGTTACATTATTTATGTATATAATAAAATAAATGTATATAACAAAATAAATTAATTATAATTAATAGTGAAATGAGAATCGAGTTGCTTTTTGAATAAATAAATCAAGATTTTAAAATTTATTTTTAGAATTTTTCTCTTTAAATTTGTGTTACTTTTGAATTATAAGATTTATCTAATAAAGTGTGTTCTTTATTTTTTGATAAGTAAAAAAAATATATATGTTGTATATGCATTTGTGGTAGTAATGTTATATAAATATTTGTGTCCGGTAAGATATAAGGTATGGAAGAAATAATAGCTTATACAAAAAGGAAATCATTAATATTGAAACGATTTGTAGATTATTTTCACTTACGAAACTGCATATAAAGTGAAGAATATCCCATTTTCGTCCTTTTCCGTGAATTGCACCCACATCGCTATCGTCAAGCTAGTAGGAGATCCCGTGTAGAATGGGATGATTTGAGCGGCCGAACTCCTAGACGAATCACTAAAGTACAAATCGTAGTCCACGGAAATCGCTGCAAAAATTCAAAATCATCTTTTTCATATAAGAGCTTCTAGTGAGGTTGAGGATTTTACTCACTTTTTCGACAATCCTCTCCGGTTAAATTGAACGGACACTGGCAATAGAATCCCGTTAAAGTGATGGAAGTGCGCTCGGCGACACAAGAATTCTCTTTACAGTCGACTATGTCTTCGTCGCAGAAGGTGCCCGTGTAACCCGGAGGACAGAGGCATTGGAATCCGCTGCCGTGGTTGGTGCAGGTGGCTCCGTTTTTACAGTCGTGTGATTGGCAAGCGTCGTATTCGTATTGGCAGCCGATGCCGGTGAAACCGTTCGAGCAGGAACAATTCAAACCGGAACCGTAGTCTTGGCACTTACCGCCGTGCATGCAAGGGTTGCCCAAGCACCTTTGAGGGGAGCTGTTTGCAAAACGTTTACCGTCGGTGCCGGAAGGACAGCTAATGAGAGGGAAACACGAAGATAAATACAAATATATGAATGAATGCAAGTGTTACAGTGAAATTAATATAAAGTACGTGTTCGATATATTTATATCGACATTTACAGGTTTGCAATCGGCATAGTCCCAATAGCTCAATTGGTTAGAGCAACCGCCCGGAGAGCGGTGGGTGCTGGTTCAAATCCTGCTTGGGATTAATTTTTCTTTGAAAAATTTCTCCCAGAAAATTGTTACAGTATATCATTTTCCTAATTATACGAAGATAAATAGTTTGAAAAAAAATATTCGGGAAACTTATAAATTTAATTAATCGTCTGTGACTCCTTTTAGGTCTGGGACTTCTTCCCAGATCCTCCAAGGTTTTTGCCATGGTTTTCCCTTACTCCGTGGCCATTGATTTTTATATAAGTTATATTATATATAATCAGTGTCCTTGGCGAATGCTGGGAGATAACGAAAGTCGTTCCATGGGCGCATTTAATAATAACTGATAGCTGACTGATTTACAGTAGACTCGCGATTATGTGAACTAATCACATTTCACATATTTTATCATTTCTCAAAAGTAGTATTCATATAGTCGCGAGGCTACTATATTATATTTTTGTTATTAAGAATCATAGGGAAATTATTTAATTAGAGTATGTATGTATGTTCTAACTGTTATGTAACCCATATAGTACTTAGAATAGGTAGCCTCGTGTAGTACCTTTTTTAGGTGGAGCACGGGATTGGGATGATTTGTAATAATTTAGTTTTCATAAATAAAGTGTGACTCCTTTTAAAGCAAAGTAAAATTAAAACAAAATATTTTACTACCTTAAATGTCATCTGTCACCTAATCATTGTCCACAACTGTCATTTAAATCTGTCAAAACTGACTTTTTCAATCTGGCATGTAACCTTCTATAATTTTTTATTTTATTTATTTATTATTTTTATTTTATAAATTGTCATCTGATGGAAAGATTCAAAAGAATGCGTATGATATGACGTATTATTTGTTTTGTGTGTTTGACATAGTAAAGTGTGTCTATTATATTATTTTTGGGTATTTTATTATGTACAACGAAATCAGAATACATCAAAATAGAAAATTACGTCAAACGAACTTTTACATTTTTGTGCTTCATTTCTTATTAATCTTGTTCAACTTATGAGTATCTACTTCAAGAGATTTTTCATACAGAATGCTGGAAGTTTATTAAATTCGAACTACACTACTGGCCACTTTATATCTGTTATTGAAACATGGCAGAACAGAAATTTGTAATTTATTTTTTGAAACCTATCATATAGGTGACATTGCTATCACTGAAATAGTATTTGACACCTGTCACATATGTATGTAATACCTCGTATTTGACATTTGTTATTTTTTATCTTATACTTTTTTACACTTTGTATCTGTTATTGAAACATGGCAGAACAGAAATTTGTAATTTATTATCTGAAACCAATCATATAGGTAATTCTGCTGTCATTGAAATAGTATTTGACACCTGTCACATATGTATGTAATATCTCGTATTTGACATTTGTTATTTTTTATCTTCTAACATTAATTATTTGACATTTCTTAGCTGAAATATGAAATCTGCTATACGGTGCAGCTCAGATTTGATGTGACAAGAGGTGTGGTAGACTAAAAAAAAATAGAGTTTTATTTTAAGATTATAGAACTGGGTTTTACAAAGTGCTCATCTCTTAGTAGTTGTTCTCTCGTGTTTTACATCTTGGTTAGTTCAGTTTAGCTAAAGTGATCAGACTGGAACAAACACTGAAATGACCAAACCAATAACTGCGAACTTCTCCTAGACCCCCACCACAAACTGCATAACTGGTCGTACGTTTCGATAGCAAAGCTGTCATCATCAGCAGAAACACTGAATTTGAGTTCAGTGAGGTAGGGAAGTTTGCAGCATTACAGTATCACAGTTTGGAGTATTTTTGTCAAACTAATTCATATTCATATTCATATTTTATTTATCAGAAGATATAATTATTATGTGTGGACAATGTAAATATATACCTAACACAAATAAAAAAGACAATACAGACAACATTATAAAAGACATAGAGTATAAAAATGTATATACCAAATTGCAAAAATAACTAATATAAATGACATGGAAAATTTGTGAAAATTATAATGAAATTTGTGAAATAACATTAAATAGTATTAAAAAAATCGAATAATTGACCATTTCGTATCGTTTAGGCTGGTTTCCTACTTGATTCATTTGAATTTATCAGCTTCTCCAGATTTTCGAGTCGTTACTATAGGAGTAAGGAAGGTGAGTTTGGTTAGTTCAGTTTGACCACTTTATTAAAAAAATATATCATTTAACACTTCTTATTTAACATTTTCTAAAATCTCAAACCCTTGTTCACTGACATGTGATTGCGGAAATTTAAGATGTTTCATGTGTTTATCATTAATGTGTCACCTAAAATCTGAAATCGTTATTACTTGTCATTTGGGATTTAGAAGTTTGTCATTTCATATTATGTCATTTGTTGCTTGTCATATAAATTTGTAATTTAATGCCTGTCATTTGACATTTGTCAGTTGTCATTTGAAATTTGACATTTCTTTTTATAATTTATAAACATTCAACATTAATTTGTCATCTAAAATCTAAAATCGCTATTAACTTGTCATTTGATATTAGGAGCTTTGTAATCTAATATCTTGCATTCAATATGTCATTTACTATTTGTCATTTGAAATCTAAAATTGCAATTACTTGTTATTTGATATTTGGGAAATTTGTCATTTAATGTCTGTCATTTGAGATCTGTCATTTTTTATAAAATTTATTATTTGACACTAACTTGTCATCTGTCACCTGTCAGTTGAAATTTATTACATAATTCTTTATAGCTTGATTTTCATTACTTACTACCAATTTTTTAAGAGTAAAAAATACTGTGTAAAGAAATAATGAATTTAAAATAACACAAGTTGTAAATAAATATCATTTTTTAATACTTACACGCAGAAGTAATCCTGGAATAGATCTATGCATCTAGCGTCATTCTGGCAGGGCGTACTTTGACACGTTCCGATATCATATTCGCAATTAACACCTGACCAACCCGGTTGACAAACGCATTTGTACCCGCCGATTCCATCCTTACAAGATCCTCCATTCAAACACGGCTCGGATCTACAATCATCCATATTCTCTTCGCAAAACTGCCGGAGTATCCGCCTCTGCACATGCATAGGAATTTATTATCCAGATCGACGCATCGCTCCGTGCCGACTGGATTGCAGGATCGCTCAGACATTCATCGATTTCCGCTTCGCATTGTATCCACGAAACCCGGTCTGCATTTGCAGAGGAAACCTTCGACTTGATCGACACAAGTGGCTCCGTTCTGGCACGGTTTCGAAGAGCAATAATCGATGGTGTGTTGGCATCTCTTTCCCGTGAATCCAGGCTCGCAAGTGCAAGTAAAATCATCGACTAAATCTATGCACTGTCCTCCGTTTTCGCAGGGCTCGTCTAAGCAGTCGTTGATATTCGATTCCGCAAGATTCTCCGGCCATCCTGGTAAACAAACGCATTGGTGGTAGAATAGTTTATCGACGCATACTCCGTTCTTGCACGGATGTCTGCCGCACAATCTATCTTCTCTTGGCATCGTTTTGCCGGCGAAACCCGGCGGGCAATTGCAGCTGAAATCGGCCACTAAATCGGTGCAGTTAGCTCCCGAGTAAGCAAGGATTTTCTGCACAATCGTCTGTGTTGATTTCACATAGTTGGCCTTGCCATCCCGGTAGGCATTCGCACATGAATCGTCCCTGTTGTAAAGCGATACAAGAAGCGCCGTTGTGGCATGGATCCCATTGGCCGAGCACGGATCGATCTGTACGAAGAATAAGGTGGAAAATGTGGCAAAAACATCGGTAAAATTTATTATCCATCCAAATAAAATTGAAAGAATTAATTGGATGATAATGTAATTGTGATGATTCCCTATTTTATTTTAATATCACATTTAATATTGTTGGCGCCCAATGAGGGGAATATGTTTAAAACATTTAGTTGTTTGAAGAATCTCACTTAAAATTGGAAATGGAAGAGAGGTTTAAATCTAGTAAAGTGGCCTATTTTGTGTGAATACGAAGAGAATATAATTATGCGATAAATTCTCAATTTGAAAGAAAAAAACAAAAACAAAGGAAACTCATTTTTCCTTTTCACCCCAAGCATTAATATTTATCTCGCAAAAAGAAAAAAACTAACAGCTTACTTCTAACACCACTTTCAATTTTCTATCTAATAATGTATTCGGTTTCCAGCGCCCAACGTGGGGAATAGCATAATATTTATTTTTGAAATATGAAGATAATGAAAACGCGTCGTTCACAATTGAAATTATAAAAATATTAAAAGATCGTGTTTGGTTATTCATTTATTTTATTATAAATTAAATATATAACAATATTTCTGGCGCCCAACCTGGGGCATAAGCTATTTTTTTTATTTCATCTTGTGATCGACGACTGTGCTTATAAAAATTAAGTGCTTGTTTCCGCATTTATTATTTTTTGTTGTGTGTGTCTTGATAACCCCGATTTTTTTTTAATTGGCGCTTATTATGCCTAATGTCCACATTCGTTTCATCAATACTTAAAATATATTCCAAAACAAAGTCATATATTTAAAAAACAAACATTTTTATGTATTAAATTAAAGGAAAAGGATTTTTCATTTAATTTAGAATTATTTGTGATTTAATTATTTTGAGCGCCCAAGCAGGGTCTTAAGGTAATATTTAGTTTGGGGTGATCAAGAAATGTAAATTTCTCATTGGCAACTATAAAAATTAAAGGTTATAATATTTAGCCACTTATGTATTTATTAAAGTCATGGTCGATAACTGAATTTATGAAAATAAAGTGTTTATTTTTAGCGCCCAAGTTGGGGTAAAAAATAAAATTCAATTTTGGCGCATTAAAAATTATGTAAAATAATCATCGATAACTGAAATCATCAAAATAAGGTGTTATAGTGATTAGTTATTCATTCGTTTTATTAAAAATGAGATATATAATAAATATTTTCATTGCCTGATTATTTGGGGCATGGTAGAACATTCAGTTTTAGCAAATAAAAATTTACAAAACATAAAAAATCATTTTAACAAAACAATCCATTAAATAATAAAAATAGCCAATGTTTTCACTTACAGTAATATCACAATCCTCTCCAGTATATCCACTGCGGCACAAACAAGTGTAATTATTAAAACCAGGCTCATCTTTGCACATGGCACGTTCTGGGCAGGTACTATTGGCACAATCCGATCTCTCATCCTGGCAATTGATGCCAGAATATCCGGGAGCGCACTGGCACCTATAACTCTGCGGAAGATCGACACACGTTGCTCCATTATAGCACGGTTGCGAGGAACACTCGTCTATGTCGATTTCACACCTCCTACCAGAAAATCCAGCTGGGCAGAAGCACTGTATCCCGTGACCTGTTTAAAGGAATAAAAAAAAATCGCCTTTTCTCTTAGATGAAGTTATTTTTTTTGTTACCCATAGGCATGCATAATCCCCCATGTTGACAAGCTCCTTCGGCACATTGCACCGGATTACATGCTTCACGTCCTGTAGATCCAGAATTGTCGGTTTTCATATTCGATGGACACTCCAAACAAGTCGTTTGCCCGCTTAAAGGTTGGTAGAAATCCTTCGGGCATGGAGAGCAAGGCGCTAAACCTGTGGGTGAGTATAAGCCGGGAGAACACTTAGGCCTGCAGTGATCTTTAGAAGGAGCAGCTGGTTGGTACGTGAAGGTGTTTGCTGGACACGCTTGGCAATCTTTATAACCGCTAACAGGTGGATCACCAGTATAGCTATTTCTGGGGCATTCCAAGCAAGGTACTAATCCGGTAGGCGAGTACGTTCCATAGCCGCAAACTGGGATGCAATCGTGAATGCTTTTCGAACCTGCTTCTTTAGTGTAGGTGCCGATGGGGCAACGCAAACAAGATCCTTGCCGGTCTAAGTTCTGATAGAAGCCTTTCTGACAGTAAGTGCATTGTTGTTGCTTTTCCCCGGCGAAAGTACCAGCAGGGCAGTGTACTATATGCAAAAATTAAATTTAAATAGCTAAAAATAGTGGATCCTGTACAATTTTTCACGTACAATTAAAAATATGTACACCGTATATGAACCGCACATTGTACGCTTTTCAAATGGTACATGAATGGTACATATCTTAAGTACATCCATTTATTGCGTACACAAATGCTATCAACTCCTTCAAATGATTATCTGTGCAGATTTTGTAAACAAGTGAGCATTGTACACCAAGACGGCGTACACTCAAAAAAAATGACTAGGGAAAATAAACTTAATAGTAATATTAAAAATATGGACAAGAAGGAAACTGTTTGCACATGAAAGATGTTTTTGAAGAACATTATTGCATAAAACGTACAATTAAAAATATGTACACCGTATATGAATCGTACATTGAACGGGTTTCAAATGGTACATGAACGGTACGTACCTTAAGTACATCCATTTATTGCGTACACAAATGCTATCAACTCCTTCAAATGATTATCTGTGCGGATTTTGTAAACAAGTGAGCATTGTACACCAAGACGGCGTACAGTCAACTCAAAAAAAAATGACTAGAGAAAATAAATTTAATAGTAATATTAAAAATATGGACAAGAAGGAAACTTTTTGCACATGAAAGACTGTTTTTGAAGAACCATTATTGCATAAAACGTACAATTAAAAATATGTACACCGTATATGAATCGTACATTGTACGGGTTTCAAATGGTACATGAACGGTACGTACCTTAAGTACATCCATTTATTGCGTACACAAATGCTATCAACTCCTTCAAATGATTATCTGTGCGGATTTTGTAAACAAGTGAGCATTGTACACCAAGACGGCGTACAGTCAACTCAAAAAAAAATGACTAGGGAAAATAAATTTACTAGTAATATTAAAAATATGGACAAGAAGGAAACTTTTTGCACATGAAAGACTGTTTTTGAAGAACCATTATTGCATAAAACGTACAATTAAAAATATGTACACCATATATGAACCGTACATTGTACGGGTTTCAAATGGTACATGAATGGTACATATCTTAAGTACATTCATTTATTGCGTACACAAATGCTATCAACTCCTTCAAATGATTATCTGTGCGGATTTTGTAAACAAGTGAGCATTGTACACCAAGACGGCGTACAGTCAACTCAAAAAAAATGACTAGGGAAAATAAACTTAATAATAATATTAAAAATATGGACAAGAAGGAAACCTTTTATATATGAAAGGCTGTTTTTGCAGAACCATTATTGCATAAAACTTTATTCTTTTAGGCACTTTTTTTGCAAGTAAACCACTTGTTTTTCAATATCCTTATTTTTAATACATATACCAAAATAACTGAATGAGCAAAGTGTATTATTTTGTAAAGGTGAAAAAGATCTTTAAAGATTGTGGACATTTATTTATTGATGTAACAATAAGTTATATACACCCGAACTTCAATCACTGTATTGGCACCGCCTGTGACGTATGTACTAACCGCCACTGGCTAAAGGCGTACAATGTACGCTTTACCTACGGAGTACATGTTTTTAGTAGTTCATGAAAAATTGCGACGGATTCAACATTAATTAAGAATTATTCCACGAAAATGAAAAAAAAATAGCACTTACAGCATCTAGGAACGTCAGCCGTATCCGTATTCAGGACTTCCCCGACGCTGCACGTGAATCCCCTGGTGATATTCGACGATAGAGCTTTCAAAGGCGGACATTGATTACCTATAGCGGCTATATTCAACAATGGATCTATAGCAGCACTAGCATACGGCACGGATAAATCGAAGATCAAGTTGAGTGTCGATCCGCATAGATCATAGAGTTGCGGTTGCCTAACTGCCGGGATCACGGCTAGGATATAATCGACTTTGACGACATTTTCTTCAACCAAGGAGGGCACGGCTTTTATAAACGACACGTTCATATTAACGTTGACGGCTGAGCATCTTTGAGTGAGTACCGTGTTTACGTTCGTGTAATATTGCTGTAGTAAGTCGGTGTATTGGTTCATGCAAGCTCTGGCGACAGCGCCGTTAGCTCTGTATCTTATCGTCGGTACGAAATGATAATCGGCTTGTTGTGTATCTAAGAGAGGGATGATTTATTATTATTAGAAACAAAAAGGGGATGAGAAATTGATTATACCTTCTGAAACGCAGTCTGGAACGACTGACGTGGGTTTCCAATCTGTTTTTGGCGTGCAGGTGAATGTTTGACAGGTTGACCGTCGGTGAATCTGAACCCGTGAGAACATGTCGCTATGCATTCTAATCCCCTATCGCCTACTACGCAATTTATATCGCCGTTAGCTGGTGGTTTCAGTTCCCAGTCGACACAAGGCGTCGCTTGAACCGACACCTATAAATAATGATATGAAAGCGTTTAACAATCATACGCGTCAAATTTTTGAACTTTTTTCCTCTTAATTTTATCGTAAATGAAGCATACATATAATTCTTTTTCCAAAATTTTAATTATTTTTATGCTTGGTCATTAATGGGTTAAAAAATACTGTCACTATACTAAAATGATCCACTAAAAACAGTTAATCATAATATATTTATGTATATGATAAACTTGTTTATTTTTTGCCGTAATTAATCGATTTTTTTTATAAATAAAAAATCTCTTGGGAAGGGGCAATAATTATATTTATTTAACTAAGATACAAAGACAAGCGGTGTGGCATTGTATTAGGGTTTTTAATCATCTACCACTAAAATTAAGGGAACAGCCGGTTTATCAATTTAAAGCAAGTCTTAAGAACTACCTGTTAAAAGAATGTTTTTATACTGTAACAGACTTTTTCAAAAAGCTTCTGGAACTATAATTTTTCCCATTTATTATTTATTTATCCGTTTTTGTTATATTTATATGTACGTATATGTTATATGACTGACACCTACCATAGGTTGCTTTTGTATTGTTGTTATTTGTAATTTTATGACGTATTCTACGCTAATCTATGGCATTATGGAAATAAATCTTCACACACTTTATATTACTTTATTTAATCAAAAGTGTTTCGATGTATCACAAACATCTTTTCCAATTTGTATATAACAGCTGTAACAACCAATTTAAAATTGTAAAAAAACACATTTACTAACAAACAAAACAACACAAATTAACAATAAAACGACAAAAAATCAACTACAATTAAACTAAACACAGTATTGTATATTTAACATATAAAAAAATTAAAATTTAAAGTAAACGATGAAATTGTTTAAACAAACTACGACTATATGTACTTAATACATACATTTACAATAAATATCAAAGTAAGTTTTTCTGATATTTTGTCATTTTATTGTTAATTCTGTTTTGTTTTGTTTTGTTTGTTAGTAAATGTGTTTTTTACAATTTTAAATTGTTTGTTACAACTATTATATACAAATTAAAAAATAAGTTTGCAACAAATCGGAATGTTTTTAATTAAATAAAGTAATATAATTATTGCCACTTCCGAAGAGATTTTTGATTTATGCACATGTATGTAATACTTTTTAATATAGCATTATCGTCTATGTTAAAATTAGCCGGCCTGTATGTGATATCAAATGATTTAATATTTCTCTTTACAAGATTCTTTACGCTAAAAAGATTCGTTGATTCAATCTACTTCGATTTTGTCGTGATCACGTATATAAAACTATTAATTTTAATTTTTGTTTATATTTATCAGCGAATAAATATAAAACTAAATCATATTTTCAAAATTTTTTCATACGATCTTACGCACCATATCTCCCTTGATATGCATACCAAATTTCATGAATTTCCATCAATAAATAAGAAAGTTATAGAGGATTTAGTAGATCGATGCACAGTGCATTGGTCAATGGAATACGGATCAGGTTGGGGTGAAATTCGTTTTTGTGGCCAGGACTACGCTTTCCTATCTTAACGGCAATAAGACAGACGAAGCCGGGACGATGGAGTGGGGATAAAATGGGCTACGACCTTGTCTATCTTACGGGTCGCTATGTAATTTTCCTATTGCGTTTGTTGCATGTTCTATGGTAGACGTGAATTCCAAAACGCGCGGGCTGGCTTAAGACAGAGAAGGTGCTTCCTTGTTTGTCGTGTGCACCTTATGGTCAGTTTGTTTATCGCAAGTAGATTCAGAAGTAGCGGGCCGATTTTAAAAATTCTTTTACTTCTATGGGATGCGTAGAATTTTTTTTTTTAATGTTGAAATTAATTCTTATGAAGGGAATGGAAAGTTATTTTTTTTTTTTGAAATGATTGTGAATATAATTGTATTATTGCTATATATTTTTATAAGTTTAAAAGATTTTAAAAAGTCTTTCTTTGAAATTAAGTTTTATGAAGAGAATGAGAAGTTATTTTTTTCGAAATGATGATGGTGACTGTGAATATAATGTATTCTATTATTATCATATTTTTTTTTGTAATGACGAAACTAAAGTATGTGTAGTATTTAATAGGTAATTTCAATTTGAAAATTTGCTAGATTCTTTACATTCCTTTAATATAAAATATCTTCACCAGAATATGTTTCGGTTATAAGTTATCATCATCATCAAGTGTAAAACGTTAAAACAAAATAGAAAATGATAATATGAAATGACATAATAATAAATATAATACAATTACAGGACGTTAACTAAATAAAATAAATTATCCTTACATTCACCAAAAGTTTTTTAAATATATTATAATATAACACAACATGTTTCGGCTCACAAATGTCATCTTCAGGTCTTTTACAAGTCAAAAATTAAATACATTGAAATAAAATGCAGTGATACCATATAGTTTTAAATTGTATGTGATCACTAGTTTTACATTTTAACTTGTAGTTTCGAAAAATTTGAATTAAAGATGGATTGCCCTGATGTGATTTTATGTTGAAATCCATGAATGCAAATTTATATTAATACAGTCGCGAACAAATGTTATAGGCACCTTTGATAAAACTAATGGGTTTCATGTTTCTTGCATTTTTTTTTTGTGACAGTTATTTCAACGTTTATATAATCATCTTTAAAGTTACAATGGTCTTCATAGATATCTTTTGTAAATGTATTATTTTTTTTATATATTTTCAAGTCTTCGAGATGTCACTTTCCCCCTCCCATCTAAAAAGTATTATAGCTGTACTAAAAACACTCTGATATGCAACAAATTAATAAGATCCCTTAAAATACTATATATTTATAATGTATTACCTACAAGTTTCTCATTTTTTACTGTGATATTCGCCCAAAATTTAGGGTGCCTATAACATTTGCTCGCGACTGTATTTAGCTACGTCTGCTTGAGCTGTTTCCATCGTCTTTTGGATTGTCTCAGGGTAAAATCCAATAAAGTCGCAAACATTTCGTATACGAACTTACCTGGAAGTGACAGTATGCCTTGTTGCCATATTTATCAGAAGCCGTAACTGTGATGTTTTCATACTCCCCAATCGGTATGGTGGCTCTATCTGGCGTAAAACTGATGTAAACCTCTCCAGAGGCATCGGACGCGTTAATTCTGCGCCTGGTCTCGTTAAAGTTGATCGTATAGCTGTCTTGCTGGTTCACGAGTTCTATGACGTAACTCTGGGGGCAGCTCAACTTCGGAGGCGTATTATCTGCAATAGTATCAAATATAATCATCAGAGATTCGAGTCAATAAATAAAATTTAGAGGTCATACCAGGGACTGTTATGTTAATCTCGCAAATAGCAACATTGCCGTCGTAATCGAAGGCGACATATTTGACAACGGTGTCTTGGAAGACGTATGCCGGTGTTTTAAAGTACTGTGGTTTGATTTCCAAACGAGCGATGCTTCCTGAATTATCGACAGCCGTGGGCTCTGTAAAATTGACCGGCAATAAACCTCCATTAGCGTCCTTTTCCACGAAGATCGGCTGTTGGGGACAATTTTGGAAGACTGGTGTTTCATTGTCGACGCATGGGGAGTAACCGTAATCGTAACCCAACAGAGGTTCCACTTCCGGTTCGTCACAGCCCATCAATTCGAATTTCAAGCAAGCGTTGTCCATGTAACTGACGATTCCTAAGATGACGAATCTGGCTTGGACGTATTCGGCAGGGAGATCATGGCCAGTTCGCCGTAGTTCCCCGGATCCCTCATGGTCAGGTTGAAGTTGGGGAAATAGACGACATAATTTTCTTTTTCCGCTTGCTTGTAGAAGAAGCGGATTTCGGTGGGGCGGCCGACGATGTCATTCGTCACGACTCCCTTCACTAAGATGGCTTTGACGCGGTAAACTTTGCCTAAATCTACGCTGACGTAGGTGAAGGGCTCTTCTTTACCGCACCAGCCGGTTACTGAGTTTAATCTGACGTTTTTGGCTTCGTAATTTGGTCTGAAGTAAAGACAACATTAACATTAACATACCATATGTTTTGGTGAATGATTAGTGGTAAACTAATCTAATCTTTTCAACCAATTAGAGCGTCTTTTAGTTTTATTAATGAGCTTGATATCTGTTATTAACATACTAATATTAACTATACAACGTGTGTATAAATTGTCGCAAAAGCTACACGTAGCGACATACTTCGTTCGTTTCTGAATCGAAAATCTAAATGGCAAAATATTGTACTATGCTTCATAAGTCTTCACGAGGTTCTTGAAGTTCGGTTTTTTAGTTCCTTAATAAGCGTTTGTGTTCGTTATTTGTCGGTATAGATAGCTGCAATTTTGAATTTAGACGATTTCTTATTCCTGTTTTTTCGTAAACAGTTGCTTTTTGATTTTAGAGCCTGGTTTCAACATTTCTTCATAAGCATCCTCTCATGAAAAACACATTTGGCAACATTGTAGAACAATGACTTTGTATTCTAATTTGATTTCAATCAAAACCATTACTGTCAAATTTTGACATTAATCTGAAGTGTTCAATTTTATGCAAGCTCTGCTTTTTTTCGTGATTACTCGTATTCTCTTGATTAGTTTTTCTGTTTCAGTGTTTTTATCGTTCTCGTATTATTGTTTTGTTTATTTACAATGGTTTTTACATTAATGAATATGCCGATATGTATATGGTATACGGTTTTTGTAATGGAAATGCTAACATGACAGAACAGGAATATCGCGTACGTTTTCCAAACCGGAGACATCCTACTGGAAACGTATTTCGACGGCTGGATCAACGTCTACGTGAAACTGGTTCGTTTAAGAAAAGAAATGCCAACGCTGGTCGACCTAGACAACGGCGTACATTACAACTGGAAGAGGAAATTCTAGACTCAGTACATGAAGATCCCTCCGTCAGTACTCGACAGTTGGCGTCCACATTCAATATCCGCAGTAATAAGACCGTTCATTTGGTTCTACGTGAAAACCTACTTTATCCATACCATATAACTAAGGTGCAGCCGCTCTATGAAAACGACAACATACACCGTTTAAACTTTTGTCATAGTATCTTAAATAGGATTCAAGAAGATGGCGACTTTTTAAGAGGTGTTCTTTGGACCGACGAGTCTGTTTACCAGAGATGATGTACTCAATACCTATAATTTTCACCATTGGGCAGATGAAAATCCTCATGCGTTTCGGGAATACGGTCACCAAAGAAAGTTTTCAGTTAAAGTTTGGCTGGGTATAATAAATCACCGTGTCGTTGGGCCAATCTACATATCTACCAAATTGACTTGATGCCAGCGGGTATTTAAATGTATTAGAACAAGTTATTGACGAGATGCCATTGAATATACGCCGTAACATGTTTTACATGCATGATGGAGCTCCGGCACATTTTTCTCGTAATGTGAGAGAGTGGTTGGATGAACACTTCCCTAACAGGTGGATTGGTCGCGGTGGTCCTATCTTATGGCCTGCAAAGTCTCCCGACATAATTCCTTTAGACTTTTTTGTTTGGCGTTTCATAAAGGTGAAAGTTTACGCAACACCTCCACAAGACGCTGACGAAGTTATAGGACGAATTAACGCGGCAGTATTAGAAATTACATCGGAAAGACTTGAACAAGTAATACAGACAATACCTCGTAGATTGCAAATGTGTTTACAAACAGACGGATATCAATTTGAACATATGCGTAGGTAATAGTATCGCTAATTTATTACAAGAGATGCGTTCGAAAAATCAAAACTACTAATTCTGTTTTAATAAAGCTTTCTTATTGCTTTTCCCTATGTATCATTTGTGTTATCCAATTTGTCATTTGTAATTCTGGTCTGTCAGTTTTGACAAGTATTGTAACTACCATTACGGTCGTATGCGACTACAGTGTTGCCAAATGTATGTTACTTTCAAGTGGCTCCTGAAGACGCATGAAGCATAGTACAATATTTTACCATTTAGATTTTAGATTCAGAAACGAAGGAAGAATGTCGCTGCGTATAGCTTTTGCGACAATTTATGCACACGTTGTATAAAATTTTGCAAAAAGTGCAGGTTCAATAAACAATACCTTTGACTAGTTGCATTAATCGCCGAATCTGGTATCCTTCCCGACGCCAAACCCAATGGTCTCACCACCCTACATTCGGGCTCTCGCACGCACGTAATCGGTCTGGGATTGATCAAAATATACCCAGGTCTGTTGCATCCAAACGTGACGTCAGACCCCTGCTCGTAACTCCTAGCCAGCTGATAGCCGTCGCTAGGTCGTCCCGGATCCTCGCAAACCGGCCCTTCGCATCGCAGATCTCCAAAATCCCACACTGAGTTGGCTTGGCATCTCACCATGTTGTCGTGCTTGTTGCTCTGTCCGGCCATCTTGAAGGTGTTTTGGCAGCCGAAGAGAAACGACGATTGGTATTTGGTGTCGAGGTATTTGCCGTAAACGGCTCCAGAGGTGGGAGGTGGTGTGCGCAGTCGGCTCTGGCGCAGAAAGGTTTGCTGCCACTCAGCCAATAATCCGGAAGACCCTGAAGAATGATAATGATCCGTTCAATAAAGATTTTGATAGATGCAGTGGGTATAAGACTTCTTTTGGTGAAAAATGTCAATATATAATGAAAAATATTGGAAGTTTCAAAGCACTTATACTATGAAAAGACAGTAATAACCTACAACCTTCTTATCGCTTTGCAAATAAATTCGCATTAAATTATTATTTTAGATATTGATGAAGGAGAGGTTTAATACAATATAAAAATAAAATATATTTTTTATCCAGAACTATATTTAATTTTCCTTAAATAAATTAAAAAAAAAATATTTCATATTTGACATATATTTCCAACGATAAAATGCAATATATTAAAAAGATGGTAAATCAAAATAGATGATTTTTTTTCGGGAATTTCAATATTTAATTTTTTTCTTAAATTTATTTTTTATATCCTATTTAACCGAGAAAATGCGACCCTCATACTACGAAAGGAACCCTATGTCAAGAATAGCTATCCTGAAGACATACCGGGTGTCCAGCCTAAGATGCAACGGTCCATAGCCGATTTATTATTGTTTTTTTGAAAAATGTTTCAAATAAATGTTGCCTCGAATCATATTCTACACATTTTAAAATTAGTTTTAGTCATGGCGGACTTCCGGTTGTACCGGAAGTAAATACTAACTTTATTATTTTAAATGGAACACCCTGTATATTATTGTATTTTGGATTCCTTGTTAAATTTAAATGACAATTCGTTAGGCATACATTGGGGCTAAGTTGTACCGTTTCCGAATTACATGACGTTTTTTGAAAAAAATGACATTTGCAGTGTCTTCGGTGTTTGGAAATATCTCCGGAAATACGAAAGTTAGAAAGATGCGGTTTTCAGTTTTCGCTTAATCATGAAACAGCACACGTCTTTTATTTTAAAATTGTTGCATTTAAATTACAGAATTATTAAATAGGGCTCTGTAATTTTCGAACTCTAAAATCATGGATAACTTGATTTTTTTAAATTGAATGGTATAGCATTTTTTACACAAATGGATGTAAAATTTAATTTTCTTTCGATTTTATAGGAGTGTCATTGTGTCTATCTCTAAAGGTTTTGGAGATATTCACGATTTTTCAGTTTTTCATGATAGATACGTATTGCGAAGCGCCGGCCACCTTCCCCTCGCATTTCACCAGGCTTGGTACTGGCTGCAGTAATAGAATGCTTAGAAAGTGGCCAATAGAACACAATAGGACCACCGGAAACAAACAAAACTTGAAATTAAAAAGATGTAGAATTTACTGAAGCGCGCTGGAAATGAACATAACAAAGATACAAGAAAACACAACATTGCTGGTATATTCATAAATCAAAACATTTTTCGAATTACATTACTCTGTCCAATGAATGGCGTACATACACATTGAGCGTCTTACTCGCAACAAGTTACAGTTTAAATGTTAGTGCCGTCATTATACAGAGAATTTGTACAACATTATTACATTAAATGTTCAAAATGCGATCCGTTTTAGGCGCTACATAATCGAAATCTCTTTGCAAACACTTTTGAACATTTCTGAGCATTTCTCGTGTGACTTCTTGAAACACTTTTAATATACGATGGCGCATATCATTAGGTGTTGTTGGTGGCGTCTCATAAACTTCATTTTTAATGAAACTCCATAAAAAGGAATCACAGCTTGTAAGATCTGGCGATCTTGTAGGCCATCTGTCATCTGTCCTCCACGCCAATCCAGCGGTCTGAAAAAGACACATCCAAAAACTGACGAAATTCGACAGTATTGAGAGATGGAACACCATCGTGTTGGAATCACATCAGCTGACGAGTAGCTAACGGAATATTTTCTGACAGAATCCCAAATTATTCTGAAAAAATTCCATATAAACCCTACCCATCAGGCGTTGGTTATGAAAGAACTCAAATTCAAAAAATCCATTTTTGTGGAAGGTAGCTTCGTGTGAAAACATCACTTTCTCGAAAAAGTTCGCAATGTTGTGTTTTCTTTTTTTTGTAATTTCAAGTTTTGTTTGTTTCCAGTGGTCTTATTGTATTCTGTTGGCTACTTTATAAACATACCAGTATTACTGCTGCCAGTTGCAAGCCTGGTGAAATGCGAGGGGAAGGTGGCCGGCGCTTCGCAATACGTATCTATCATGAAAAACTGAAAAGTCGCGAATATCTCCAAAACCTTTGGAGATAGACACAATGACACTCCTATAAAATCGAAAGAAAATTAAATTTTACATCCATTTATATAAAAATTGCTATACCGTTCAATTTAAAAAAAATCAAGTTATCCATGATTTTACAGTTCGAAAATTACAGAGCCCTATTTAATAATTCTGTAATTTAAATGCAACAATTTTAAAATAAAAGACGTGTGCTGTTTCATGATTAAGCGAAAACTGAAAACCGCATCTTTCTAACTTTCGTATTTCCGGAGATATTTCCAAACACCGAAGACACTGCAAATGTCATTTTTTTCAAAAAACGTCATGTAACTCGGAAACGGTACAACTTAGCCCCAATGTATGCCTAACGAATTGTTATTTAAATTTAACAAGGAATCCAAAAATACAATAATATACAGGGTGTTCCATTTAAAATAATAACGTTAGTATCTACTACCGGTACAACCGGAAGTCCGCCATTACTGAAACTAATTTTAAAATGTGTAGAATATGATTCGAGGCAACATTTATTTGAAACATTTTTCCAAAAAAACAATAATAAATCGGCTATGGACCGTTGCATCCTAGGCTGGACACCCGGTATAACTGGCTTTGCATATCAGCTCCTCATATATAATTTCTCTGCTTACCGGTTTTGGATCGTAGACGCACTGCCTAAACCCAGAAGAAGCAGTTTTCCGTAGTTGCCGTCCCGTGTACGCACAAGTCAGAGTCACATTCTCCCTAAACGGCACCAGAACACTACCTTCGTCAGCCCTCAAGACTTTGAGACCTTCATCTTTGTCATCGGGAAGTGAAACGCAATGAGCATCTGCAAGAAATAAACGATTGTTGGCTTCGATGAGAGAAGAAGCAAAAATATCTTTAAATTTATCTCATTACATTGACAAGTGGGGACAGAACCGTTCCAAGCTCCCGTGCTGGTACACAATAACGATGAAGAACCTGACATGACGTAGCCGAAATTGCATTGGAACGTGACCAAGTCTCTAAAATGGAAACGTGTCTGCAAAGAAAATCAATATAAAATTAAATAAAGGAAATATTATAATTATTTATTTTAGACCTTCGTGGATAGAATCATTCCGTTTTCAGGCGGATTCAAAGTAGGGCACATGACAGGAACGCAAGTCTTATTAACTTGGTAAGTATCACCATCCCTCAAAGCCATTCTCACTCCTTTCCACGCTGAAGCCGGCAGTTCCATTTTTGGCATACAATTCGTAGCCGACATTACAAGCGCAGGTATAATCTCCCGGACTATTCAAACACTTCTGATCACAACCGCCGTTATCGATGGCACATTCGTTGATGTCTGAGCATTCCAATCGGGTACATCCCATGATTTCCAGCTTTAGGCAAGGGGCGCCTGCATAATCTTGAATCTTAAATCTGACGTATTGGGCTTCGATGGGCAATGGAAGGTTTAGGATCGATAAAGTCGGTTCTAGTATTCGGAATTCCACCGCTGTACCATCTGGATTCCTATAATCTTTGAAGACGTCCGTTAGATCGTCAGTATATTGGATCCTAACGGCTGATGTGAAGGCTAGAGTGTTGTCTGGACGCGTGACGCTCATCGTTCTGAAGCCGCGTATGATCGTGGGCGCCTTCAAGTCGATCAGTACCCAGTTGGAGCCTGGTTCGTTTACGTTTCCGCACCAACCACCTCCGCTGTTGAGGCGTACCATCTAAAATAAGGCATGGGAAAAAGAAAATTATGAAAACAAAATAATTTATTTTGAAAGGATGGGTAAAATTTGTTTCAAGAGATAATAAGGAACTAAATGAATTGAAATAATGATCCACTTTCCCATAAATTCTGTTTGATTGAAGTTCCAAGATAGAACCTTTAGAACTTTTGAAACCAGGATCAAAGCAATGAATCCTCATTTGGTAAATATCTTAAAGTTAACGATCATATTTTCAATAGTAATGATGGTTTTCATATCCTCAAACCGCTAAGAAGGGCAATTTACTAAACAATTTAAAAGCACTTGAGACTATAAGGCAGCAGATTACTGGTAGACACTTATCTCTCAAGTCGCAGTTGGTTTTTGAATCTATACCAACTTTTTAACTATTATTTGACAGGTAATATAATTTTTGTTTGTATATACAGGGTGTAACAGCGGTAACGCCGTGGTATCTGGTAGTCAAATGGCAAGAATTTTTGAAATTTTTTATATTGGGATATATGTAGGCGATTAGATCTACAATTTAAAAATAATGTGCAATAATCCAGGGTGTTCCAAAATTTAGCAGCGCATCAAAGTTATGTTTTTCTTAATGGAACCCCTGTATTTATGGCATTTTTGAAGTGTACACTAAAAGCCAGAACAATTTTATTTAAGGTTCCCTATACCTAATTTTTATAGTTTATGAGATATTTCAATTTGTTTAAAAATGAAATGTTGCAAAAAAAGGTTTAGTATCTCGAAAACGAATTAATTTAGAGAAGTGAAATGAAAACCGTAAATAGCAAATTCTTTCGCTGATTGAATGCGACATTCAACGTTTTCTAGTAGTATACAGGATGTTCAAGTACCTAAGTCAAACTTTGTGAATTTCACTCGTGCGTAACTTTGTTATTTTAAATGGAACACCCAGTATATTTTTACGTTGATAGATAGGAATTTTTATTTTCTTCAAACCACTATTAGAAGTCCCTACACCTATGTCCACTAGTTTTTAAATTATTTGGATTTTTTAAGTGGTCTAAGTAAATTGTCATTACCTTAATTTAATCTAGGTAGCTGGTGATTTTTTTAATGTGTCAATTTGCCATGCATCTCGTCAGTACCATGAAAGCATACTCGTTGCAAAAAAGAGCTGATATGATTTAGTTGCTGGCGAACAAACTTTGTGAATTTTGTTCGTCCCTAACTTTGTTATTTTAAATGGAACATCAGGTGTATGTCTACATTGATTTATTTAATTAATTTTACTATTCGAAGAAACTTTATTTTTCATAATTTACCTGAATATCATAAACGCTAAGAAGTAGATAAAAAACTAAACAAAACAACAGTAAATATTTTTGTGTAAAAAAGTAATAACAAGGAATTTGTATGTATCTATAAAATGGAATAAAAAGGAAAAAAAAACGCAATAAAATAAACGGAATGGCACTAGCATTCAACATAATTGCCATTGCTCCAATGCACAACATAGCTCTTTTTTCAAATGCTCTTCTTACGTTCCTCAGCATATTTGGTGTTATCTCTTCCGATCCACCTATTAGAAGCCCCGTCTAGTTGAAATCACATCCGGTTTCTAATATTTAAGGGAATGTTTTCCAAAAAGGCACAAAAGTCCCTCTTAAGGAAGCTTAGAAATTCGTTTCCATTTAGGTGTCTATTGAAGAAATGTGGACCAATGATGACATGATCACCTATAAAGCATCCAAGCACGTTCTCCACCTATGCTGCCGATCCAAGGTATGAAAAAGATGACGATTTTCGGTTTCATAATAATGAAATTGTGACAGTTTACTACTCCGATATATATGGTGTCCAAGTTTTCTTTCTCTTTACTTCCCAGGTAATATGGTGACGTAATTTAATGACGTTAATATGATATTACGTGATATTGACGTCTATTAAACGTCATTTGACAGCACCATGTTACCTGGGTTAATTATAAAAATAACAAAATTAATAATTAAATGATGAGAACTTTATTGTATTTTGAAAATAATATTTAGAAAATAAATTTCCTAGATCATTCCGTTATCTAAATGATTATCTAGATGATTCTTTATTCAGATAACGCCCTACTCTAGTAACATATTCATATTATTAGGATTTCCTCTAGTAATTTCACGTAAAGGTGGTGGGTACAAGTATATGAACTCGTTTCGGTAATAAAATCATTGAAAATCAATGATAAAAAACAAAATTATTTAAAACTTGTCTTTATCTCACTAATTCTTTTAAACCAACTTACCCCTTTGTTATAACCATCTTCAGTGCTGGAGACGGTGATCGAATCGTCTGGTATTCCCCCATTTATCAATCCTAAATCACCCACAGGTCTGCACTCCAAAGTTGGTGCGAAACCCTTTTTGCACTTACAACTGAACGAACCAGCTGTATTCACGCACTCAGTCGATGCCAAATCGCACTGACTGCTGATACATTCATTGATATCTGAAGCAAAATAAAAATCACCGATGATTTCATCGTTCACAAGCAACCTATTCCTATTTTAATTCCCTCCTACCTTCACACCTAGGCGCATTAGTAACTTTTGATGTTCCCCGCAGCGTATAATGTTGCTTCCCACCAATCTGTAACCTTTGAAGCATTGCACTCGTGCCTCGTCGTTGAAATGGTAATTCCTGGACGTGTCTGTTATGAAAACCATTCGCAATGTCGGGGAATTCCGGACACCTGGCTCCTGGAAATCAAATATCTTTAGTACGGTGGAAGGTTTGGGAATGGTCGTGAGTCGTACTTGTGCAAGTTGGTACTTCCCCGGACCAAGTTCCGTTACTCATGCAGAGTATTACGGGATGTCCGCTTCTTACGTAGCCTGGTTCGCACTCGTAGCGAACTATGGTGCCATAACTGCGTCCTAAGCCGTTCAAAACCGTAACATTGGCGTGTGGTACCTCGGGAAGGGCAACGCATTGGGAGGCTGTAAGAATTTTTTTACATTAAAGAAACTTCAAAGTAAATAAAAGATGTTCCTTAATTTCTCTTTTTGGATTTATATTTAGAGTAGACATATTTTGACGCATTTATGAGGTTTTAAGTAACAAAAAAGAAAATTAACAATCGCTTACAATTATTAATGTTAAGTATGTAAGATATTTTGTGGAAAGCTATTTTGTGCTAACACTTTTCTGAATGTAAGTCAATTTCACGGTAAAATAATTAATTCTTCCCCAGTGACCAACTATATTTATTTCATATTTTATAAATATTTAAAAAATATTAAATCTTTCTTGAATGTTAGTTATATTAATATAATATGCATAAAATATATTATAGAAAGTATATTAGGAAAACATTTAAAAAACATATATGTTATGTAGCATTAATAATATTTTATTGCAAATGTTTTCTCAATATATTTTTCATAACTCTGCAAGAATATTTTGCTTTGTATTTCTGTAAATATTTATTTCATATAAAAAAAAAGATTGAATTTTTGCTTTTGTACATTTGGTGCGTAGGACGAATAATATAAAATGGGTAAATATGCATACATATTAAGTAGGTATGTACCTATTTAAAATGATAGTTTAAAGATTAAATTAGATAATATATATCTAATGTGATTTTAATTAGTATCTAAGTTGTGCGCTGTAAGTTTTCTATTAATATATCTGCGTTTTGTATTATATTATTGTAATATTTGTAAGTTGCGAACGTCAACACAACACCTCTATTCATTACGGTGCCGGTGTTATATGATTTAGTATTGTTTATGCGTCTATGGATTAGGTACATAGAATGTATACGCGCACGTGCGTATCATCAACGTTTTCATTCGTTTGTCCATTACATGTTATAGTTTATAATAGTATACGATTAGGGCAGATTAGGGTAAACTGTGTAATTAATTGTTGCGGGGTGTGTTTTAGTTTTTGTGGTGACTACGAGGTAAGCAAAACTTTGAACATGTCATGGCATTTATAAGATAATTGGAATGCTCAATATCGCTATGTACAGAAATCGTTTAAAAATATAATTGTAGGAATTTTATGCATCATATATGTACTGCATCTACCAGATAAATTGCTAGTTGATTTGCTTAAGAGATTCATCTCGGTAGATAAGCGTCATAACCTCAATAGAGGTTAGAATACGTTGCGTTATTTTATTGTTTGTACGTAGAATGTTTTCAAATATTATGAAATAAAGTAAAAATAAGCATCGTAAGTATTAGAATGTAGCTACCACTGCAATTATTGTAAATGCTCCAAATGTATTAGTAGGTGTTGATAATGTTGTACGATGTTTTATTCATGGTATGATCTAATACAATTGGCATTGTTTTAGAGGCCACAAGAGAATGCCATGAGAGCGCCACTACCGAAGATATGAAAAAAGTCATAGGGTTGTACCTGGCACCAGCCGAGGCTAGACTTAAAAATGAGTATTTTTCAGTTTTATTGGCTTATTCAAATGAAATGATAATAAATACGTTTGTTTTTTTTTTATTTAAAACACTTCAATTAAAAAATAGTGATTAATTTGATAAACCTTCAGTATGCCTTAAAAGATGCCAGAATTATTGATTATTAACTTGTATGGTGAGTGTGAAAAAATAAGTTCTTGCCTTTAAGACAACTCTATGTATGTTTCAACTTTTCGTTATCGACGTTATACATTCTAAATAACCAAGAACAATTTTAGTTCATTTTGACAAATTAAATAGATTGCATAAAAAAATCTCAGTTTTCATATAAATATTTTAGAAAAAATATAGCGCTTACATTAATTTTAAAATATGGCGTAAATATTTTAATTGAATATTTTATCTATATTTAGAAAAAAATATGAAAAATATATTCAAAAACCTCTCACGAAAAATATATATAAAATATATTTTTAAAAATATCTATGTAATATTTCTGGCTGTTAGGGTTATTATAGATTAATTCGTATCCATACTAACAGATGAATAAGAATTATTTGAGCAAAACACCTAACAGAATTTAATTACATTACCTAAATAAAATAGTTACCTAGATAGTTATTGAAACAAGTTACTTGCAAATAATTGCTGCTACAAAAAAAAAAAATATGCATTTATATACATCCTTCACGGATAACATAATGTTATTCGCCGCTTACAGTTAATAGAAAATTTTGTTTGTAAAACTAACACCTCCGGACTGGAACCGCGTCCTTGGTCTTCTTCTGTCCCACGTTGCGTCCATCATGGGATATCTTCAGGGCAGCTGCCACTACTGTTGATATAAACCGGTTCTCGGTGCGTTAATCTTTCAGTTTCAGGTCAATGGTAGTAGAAGCAGCCCTGAAGATGTTGTTTGCGAGTGTGGACGAAACGTCGGCCACAAGAATACCCAGAACGCCGTTCCAGCTCAGAAACCCAGCAGAGTATAATTTTATTTGTTATTTATGAATAACGTAAACATTATTTTATTACAAAAAATATTGTTTTTTGTTTGACACCCAGTGTAAAGGTCTTATTACATTAATAATTCTTCTAGAAATTATAGAATAGTCAAATAAATGTTTATCAATACTTTAAAGTAGTTTTCCATAAAGAAAAACTGGGTGTGCATCGAACAGGATTTATTTGTTTTATCCGAATAAAATAATTATCTAGATAACTATTGAAACCACCAAATTTAATATTTTGCAAACATCTTTTTTTACCGTTCTTTCTATATAAATTCTAAAACACCTATAGACAAGCCCATGTTCATGAAATACAAAAAAAATAAAATTAAAAATACTTTCTTTTGTAACTCAAACCATATTTAAATCCAATCGATATTTTGCAAATACGAACAGGGTTTCAATATAATAGATATAAGATAAAAATTAATTATTTATGAATTTCATTTAAGATAAAAACTCTCACCTAAACACGATGGCTTCTTCTCCCACCTGCCATCAGCCAAACAGGAGATCTTCTCAATCGGTTTTCCAGTTGGAAAAGCAAACCCAGCGTAGCACTGATACATCGCCTCGCCTTTGTAAGTAACATTGGTAGACCCAATCGAGAAACCGTTATCTATTTGAGGCACAGGACCGCAGTACACCTCCTGGCATTTAGGTATGTAACTGATGGACCAATTCCCACCAGGAAGGCACTGAGTTGTAATTCTATGTTGCCCCGTGGCGAATTCTTGCCCCGTGGGACAAGTAAAGGTAATCACGGTACCGAATGCCGTATCTCTACTCGAAGCCAATGCACCGAAACCCGGTTTCAAGAAGGGACAATCTGGAAGAACAATTTTAGGGTCGCAAAATTATATTTCGCGTTTAAATTAAAATTGAATTACCGGCAGAGAAATACGCAGACCATCCTTTGTTGCTGTGCAAAGCGTCTGAGGCAAATCGAAGTAGCATCTCGCCACTAGACGCTGTTAAAGTGATTTTCGGTATTGAGTTGCTGCTGAATCCGTTACCCGAATGAAGTCTTAAACCGCTTGTGCTGTTGCCATCGTAGACTTGAACGAAGTCTGACTTATCCACTTCGAAATTGTCGAAATTCAAAGATAAAGGACCACGACCAGGATTCCTAATTTTGTATAAACATTCCTGATTGCTTGGATAATTTGATAATCCATAGGCTGGGGAGTTAACGGTACCATTTCTAGCAACTATAGTTGCTTTGCAACCTAAAAGAATCGGATGAAGTGAGAATTATTTTGTTTTAAATCGTGTTTTTACCTGCGAGTAACGCAATCTGAATCCCCTCTTTGAATCACCCAAACTAGTCTTGAAATACAGATAGAGTTGACTCTTGGTCGACATTACAATCCGCTGATTTTGCTCAAGATCTCCAGTCAACCTAGCAATCGCCTGACTTTTCGGCGATTCCCCATCACGCACCAAGATGTAATCCCTAGAGTGGTCTAAGTTCAAGTCATCGATCTGAAGCAATTTCAAATGAATCAAAAGCCTTTAAAGGTTTTGCCATAATACCTCTAGCGTTATAATCCTTCCAGATTGAGCCTGAATGACGTATAAGCATTCTAGACCGCCAGGATATTGTTCAGGATATCCTGGAGATGTAAGCACTTGTCCTTGAGGAGTGGCCCTAAGGATGCCTCCGCAAATTTGCGGTTCGGTTTTCCACGAAGCCCTAGAGGATTGATATAAAATGATGTTGGTTTAACAATTGTGTATGATGGGATGTTTCAAATAACTCGTCTAATTATTTTTCCTCACTATCATTCTACATCTTTAAAATAAGGAAGTTGTTATAGTGCTTCTGGGATAACTATCAAAAAATTTGGATTTCCATGAATATTCTTATATAAAATACATCCTAGCGAGGATGGTTTCTTTTACCATTATTTCAGAAGAAGAAGACAATGATTAGTATAATACTAGAATTTTTGAACCAACAATGAAGTACGACTGATATCAGATCAATGTTATTGTTGACAGTGTTTATATGTAAACGTCCACCAACTTAAGAATGCACTTTTAAGGGAAAATACCTTAAAAATTGAAGTTATCATAGAGAAAGAGAATTATGGTTTAAAATAAAATGGTGTTAACCAATTTTCTTAAAAGATAACACTGCGTAGGCTTTCACCCCGGTGTAACTATAACTAACAGCTTCTTGCGGGTTTCGCCGTGTGTCGAAACTTTCGCTCGACGTTTCGCTGTTCATACTGACAGCTTCTTCAGGATAACTGAACAGGATGACAGTTCAGTTATCCTGAAGAAGCTGTCAGTATGAACAGCGAAACGTCGAGCGAAAGTTTTGACACACGGCGAAACCGCAAGAAGCTGTTAGTTATTTCTTAAAGATCTTTGGTAAAATAAATGATGAAAATATTTATTCGACTGGCATTTTGTTGAAAGCTTTTCTATAAGTGTGCATATACCTAGTCGTGGATGTGCTACAGATAAAACTGGACAATGAAGGGTATAACACTTTAGTATACGCAGATGATCTTATTGTTCTAACCTCAGGGTAAATTCAGAAACGTAGTGCAGGACAAAATGGAGGAAGTGAGGTGAAAAATCTGAATATCAGTCTTTCCAAAACGATTACTAATGCATTCACGAGAAAGAAGGACTTAGATGGTCTTGAACTCCTAAAACTTCGTAGTGAACAAATAAAGTTGCCAAAGCAAGCGAAATATTTTGGTGTCATCACCCTTAACTCTAAGCTTACTTGGAATCGACATATTTAGAGGATTAAAATGAGGGCGAAGAAAACACTCATGTTGACTAGAAGGGCTTATGGTACAACATGGGGGTACTGGACACATATTATGGTGCTATGATCATCTATGTATCTTTGGTATGGTGGACAAAGATCCAACAGCATATTGTTGTAACTGAATTGAGCAAGGTGCAGAAGCTTCTGTGTTTAGAAACAATAGGAAGCAGCAATGGAATGTTTCCTAGACTTCTCTCCTCTCTATTTGGTGATAATGGGGGAAGCAAGAATGGAGCACCTCAGATTACAAGAAGAACTATGTGGTAGATATGCAGGATTGGAAGGCAACCTTTTGGGAATAATCAGCGCGTACACAACACTAACCTAAAGCCTTTTCTCTCGACCGTGGCATCAGTACTGAACTTAATGATCATAAAATTCGACGCGGAAACAAAAGATCTATTAGTCAGGTCAGGTTTTCCAGATAAGGTCGCCAGATTAACGGAAGTATCTTCAGTTCTACCCCCGGCCAAAATTTGTACCGTATCGAACGTCTTTTCCGTCTCGAACTCTTGAAACTGCAAAACAAATAACCTTCAAAACTTATCGGCCCTTGCAAAAAACTTTCATATAAGCACCTGCAAGAGGATGTTATGCCCTTGCGGTCCCTCCAAAGTCCATTTGCAGTTGGTAAGCGGTGCGTATTTCTGCGGATAATACGGACTCTCGACCACATCACCGCTGCTAGCCATATAGAAATTGCAATTCGCGGAACAGTCTATTTCGTCAGAGGAGTCGCCACAATCGTCCTGTTTGTCGCATCTGAAGGCTTCGTTGACGCAATTCCCGTTGGAACAGTGGAAAGAACCCGCGGGGCATGCTTTAGCTCTGCACATGAACGGTAGTAGGCTTTCACAGGTAGATAATTGCCAGGATTGCCCATCTGTTGTGACTGTGACGTCGACGCAT
>RXPK01005087.1:0-35453 GCA_004143645.1 Protaetia brevitarsis | reverse complement strand
AATTATATTGCCGCCATAAATGCAAACAATTAAAAAGATATTTGCTAACATACATCTGCACTTACATGCATACATCACATATAATGACGTTAAAACTGTTTTGATTCTAGGAATGTCGTAAATTGAATATTGAAACCTACCCGTCTGAAAACGTTAAATGGTATTATTATCACGAATTATGGACGAAGTATGGAAAATTATCTGTATTGTAAGGAGTAAATTCGCAGTATTAGTACGACCGTACTGATTGTGCAGTTTTGCTTCAGAGTCCAGTGGCTTTCATTAACAATATTAATTTTCAGGGATATTTATTGGAATCTGTACTTATTCATTCATTACTAATCTGCGAGAAAATGTTAGTGAATTTATGGCTTAATTGGAAGGCAATTTTCTCAATTTAGCAGCGTTTCAACATTTTTTTTTAATGTCTTTTTCAAGTCTTTGTTGCAGAATAGAATATATTGGCTAACTAATAAACTTACAAAATTACTAATATATACTTCAATTACTAACATCTATGTCACTTGAATATTATTTCCTTAGTATTTCTCAATAATTATATGTTTTGTACAGTGACAATATGAATTTAATTTATGACTGTATAATAAAGATAATATTAAGATACACTAAGAACATAATATTTGAGAAAATGACAGAAATTACAAAAGTGACAAGTTTGTAGGCATCTGCTAGTATAAAGTAAATCAATAATAAAATTGTAAGAAATGTTTAGAAGTCTAATTTAATATTTGTCAATTGCCATAAACAAAATGGTTTCTCGCCATTTATTGCATTTTCTTTTATCGTAGTAACTATTTTGGCAATAATGGTTGTCGATGTCGGCTTGGGGCAGGTCGACCACGTCGGACTGCTATCTGGGGGCTGACCAATCCCTTGTTATGCTCACAGATTTATAAGTCATTAGAACATTAATGATACATATTGAAAAATTAATATATTCTGCGCGGTCAGTTAGAAACACTACTTTCGAATTACTTTAAATCGCCAGGTATCATGTCATTCTCTGTTTTAGTCTGGGAAAAAAGTCACTAAAACTAATAAAACACTATAGTCGGATTGTTGAAATTTGATTGATTATGGATTCTATGACAGCTGACAAAATCTTCATTACACCATTTCTTAGATAATTTAGATAAAAGAATGAATTAAGATATATCTTTAAATGGAGGCGTGAAATAGCTAAATTGAATGTAATATATAAAAATTTTAATAACTTTTTTGACAATGTTTGGCTATTCTCATTATTTAGACTGCATGTACCATACTATAGTACCAGACCTCAGCTTGCCATGTATGTAGACTCGCGAGTGCTGTCATCAATTAACCGAATATGTAAGCAATATAATAAATACTTTGAAACTATAGAGATTTTTACCCAATGAGAACAAGTGGTTACATTTTCGTGAATTTAACGTTGTTTCAACCAATACAACGTTAAATTCGCGTAAATGTAACCGACTTGTTCTCATTGGGTAGCGTCTCCAAACGAATTTTCATAAAATCCGCCAGGTTCATGATTCTATCTCCTTAAATTAAATTCTTGCGTTTCCTCATTAGTATTGGTATTATTATTAAAATTATTTTTATAATTATTAATTAACTTTCCTTTGTTTTATGCTGTTATTAATTATCTTAACCAAATTATCATTTCTGACTGTAATTTATAGTTATATATGTTTCTATTTATTGTCAATGATAAATTTTCTGTATAAGAACTAATCAATTTAGGATTTATCCTGTGTTGGTATCTAATAAATAAATAAATAGATAAATAATTGATATTGTTTTTAATACCTATGGAACGAATTTGCGAGTAATAAACTGGCATTAAGCTGTTGCCCAACCTCTTAGCAGTGCGATCTGGTGTCTCTATAGCATTTACTATGATAAATAGTTGTTAAACCACAAAAAAATACCCAGATTTACTTTGACATGTGTTGCCAATCTGCACTATTAGCTTCCCAACATTCCTTCTTTTTACGCTTTTTTTTTTCAAGACAATTGCAAGCCCCAACAGTACTGTAATAACATTCAGAATTCTTATATAAGTATTGGTATTTGTGAAGCCACAAAACTGTAATTGTGCGCCGCATAAATACTTTCAATACCAAAATTTAAAATAAATTCATTTACATCATCTTTAAATAAATGTCAACAGTTTCCACCGCTTCATCATAAATTGGAAGCTTTCTTCAAAACTTTCTTATTAAAACGTTGTAAATACGGATTTTTCATAATAATTGCATCCTTAACTACATTGCAACCACAATTCACAGAGATAACAGCAAATTCAGAATTCAAACTGATTCAAACGATTACAAACGTCAAAAATGTGAAATGGCGAATAATGTATACAAATTTATACATCCACATCTACCGACTGTTCCATTGGCGTACCCACTTTTTTTAGGATTAGGATTTTCAAAATATTATTCTCGACCAACAGCTTTAATACAAATGATAAGAAAACCAACAGGTAAAAATGTAATAAATATGTAATTACTGGCTAACATGTTTCGGCTGACTAGCCATCTTCAGAGCCTTGTTAAAGCAGAGGCAAAAATTTAAAAGTCATATTATATATATTATAATGATTTTTTTTAAGTTTTGCCTCTGGTTTAACAAGGCTCTGAAGATGGCTAGTCAGCCGAAACATGTTAGCCAGTAATTGAATGTAGACTTTGATTGAGTTTTTTTACCTGTTGGTTTTCTTATTAGACATCACTCAATTTGGATATAATCATGTACTTACTTTAATACAAATGCCGTGCGTTAGATTACATAGAGTAAGACACAGATAACAATAAGTCTTAGATAATTTCTTGAAATCATTAAAATGCTTAGACACATCGAAATTATTTCCTGGTGAATTTTCTGAATTCTCTATACTCTATACCAGTAAGTTATTATTATTTTATCTACATAAAATTGAGAGAAATCAAAACCAAAGCTTCTAAATATGTACTTGATCTACTGTGTAGTCTATGTGTGTTGGATGTTTCAATGTGGTTTTATTGTAAAAGACATTATGTACGTATATTAATACATTGTTTGTTCTTAAGATTTTTAGTGCGTAGTAAATTCGCTCGTCGCTCGTAAAATTTGGTTTTCGACAAGCTTTAAGGCAGTACGTGTATACAATGCGGTGCTGGAATATTGCGTTTAGGTCGCGATCATTCGATACGAAGCAATCGTAAAATTTGGGACCCCGTCGTAATTACGTATCAAAAAAATAAAAGAAAGAAGAACGTTATGCCACGAGAGAATGTGTTTATGCCTTTTGTTTTCGTATTTTAACAGCTACGCCCGACCGCCACCATAAAGACACATCATATACGAGCTTTGCTGATATGAAGTTCAGTATTGTATTGCCTCCTCTCTCTACGCCACAACAATAATCTAGAGAGGATTACATTTTCATCATCTCCATAATACGTGTATACACAAAGCGTATATAGGTATATCTATATAGAAAGAACGGTCCGTATATGCTAAGACGTAGTACACAGAGCCAAAGCCGACAAGAGGAGTCCTGTTTTATTTTGATATTTGGGCCGTGCAGTAAAAAGTAAGATCAGGCAAGGATATTGAAGCTGAGAGGGATTTGAAACCTGCTTTCTTCATCACACCATTCGTCGGGGTTGCTAAGGCAACCGGCGCTTCAGATCGCAGTTATCTAACGTGTTACCGCGAGATACATTCGTTTCGACTTGTCACATGTATACCCCGCTCACACATATGTATGTATATGTGGCATCGCAATATAGGTATATACTCTGTATGTATATGCGGCCGTGGCTCACACATATTGTGAGATAAGATTTGGGTGTCGTCGTGGAAAAATGTTGCTCGCTCGCCTTGGGGAATTTCTAGTTATTCAGTTGTCGCACCGAACTTACATCATAAATATGTTTTCTAAGAAGGGACATTTTAAACTTTACTTTGATAACCGGGCAACTAACTCGACGAGATAAGGCTGGAGTCGTTTTGTTTCGTTTTGTAGCATTTCTACTGTAAATGTTAGAAATGCCATGTGTAATAAGCGAGGTTAAATGAGAAAAGAAAAAGAAATACACTATTTTTTAAAAAAGTATAATGTAAGGCCCTAGTGAAGTCAAACGTTATCTTAAAAAAATGTATCACCTGTTATGTAATTACCTAACAGGTGACACACTTTTACCTTAAAAAGGGTATTTTATACTGCTTGTGAAATAGTGCAAAAGGTGTAGAATACTTAAAATTAAAATTGGAAGGATTACCTAATCTAATAAAAATAAAATATACCACAGGTATACTTTACTGCCAGGAGTGATAATAACTGGAGATTTTCTGATAATTGGTATCTAATTAATGTTGAAGCAACCTCCACTTATCTGTTACTTTACTTGCATTGTTGTAAAGCAATTAACCTTCGCTCTGCGCATACTCCATAATCCAGTTGATTGCATTTCGGCAATCAATCATTTTCACACATTTTACAAGAACAATATTTTTCATAGTGTAATTTACTTATTGAGAGCAACAAATATGGTTTCAATACATAGAATAATATAATTAATTTATAACAAATACCTATATATTATTATATATAAACGAACTTCTTTTTGAATGTTACGAGCATGTATTGAAAAATTCTACTTTAGAAGCAAACAAAACATTGAAAGTCAAAATATTTATTGTCAACATACTCTCCCTTAATTGGATACATTTATTCCAAAGAACCTGCAACGCCTCTAGATATTTTATTATTGTTGTTTTATTTAATTTGTACAAGTGATGCAACAATAAAGAAACTATTATTATTATTATTATATTTTAAAAATAATTTTTTAAATTATAATTATAATTAATAAATTAATAAGAATGGTGTTGGAGTAAATCGAACCCCAATCAGAAATGGGCATTGTACATGGATGTATGCAGGGGGTTGCCTGCAAAAACAAACACCTTTGGCAATTTAACGCGTCTTCACTTCTTAATTTCTTGTCGTAGAGTAGTCAGTACGTTGAATAATAATTCCCAGCTATAGTTCTACCCTTTTCCATGAATATTTATCATGATTACTCCATGGAAATCTCAAAAAACTGAAGCAAGAACTTTTTTCAGCAGATTTTTGAACACAAAACTTCTTAGGCCTTGGAAAACCAGAGTCTCTCCATTCTATCGATTGTTGCTTTGTTTCTGGGTCGTAGGAATGCACCCAAGATTCATCCATAGTAACAATACGGCTTAAGAAGTTTGCATCTTTTTCAAACCGAGTACAGATCGAGCGCGATGCTTCCATCTTTACACGCTTCTGCTCAATATTCAGATTGTGGATCCATTTTGCAGGAATTTATCTCACGTTCACATCGACGTGAACTGTACGATGGACGCGTTCATATGAAATACTCAGTGCCTCAGATATTCGTTTTAGCCCAAATGCGACGGTCTGACAAAATCATGTCGTGAACTGGATCAAAATTTTCGGGGACTCACACGGAACTGGCCTTCCCGATAGGTGTTCTTCTTCAATGGAAATTTATCCCTTTTGAAGCTCGCAATTCAATTTTTACGGTTCGCAACGCAAGGACATTGATCGTCAAGAGTATTAATTTATCTTCATAAATCTGCTTTCGTCTTAACCTCTTCAAATACAGGTACTGGTGATACATGGCGGGCTGGAAAGTTCTTTAGTTGCTGCAAATTATACTGAAGATTTCCCAAGAGCAGAAATTGCAGTAGCAAAATGAAATGCGAACTGAAACTGATTTGTCCTTGTTCTCACAACCATCAACCGACGCTTTCATACAAGATGCAGGCACAGACGAGAAAATCACAAATGCATCTAATCAAATCTAATCAGCCAACATAAATGTATCCGATTTACAACATTGCAGTATTAATTTGAATTTTTACTAGAAATTTTTCTCAGGAAGTAATCGTTCTTCAGTAACCATTTTCCTTGCTATTGTTTACCATTTAATAAATTTTGTAAAATTGGATAAACTGGATCTAAGTTGTCTAAATTGACATTATACCTAAAGCACTAACCTTTATTTACACCTGTGGACTACTGAAAAGTAGACCTGTTTAGGTCAATTTTATTCTAACCTCAATATTTCATGAAAAGTTGGTAGAAAAATCATACGAATATTCTGGGAAACGTCAAATCTAGCATCAATCTAGGCCATTACAAGAAATTTGAACAAACCAATGTCTGCACTACTAACCTTAATTATAATTTTATCGGCCTTGTCGAAAAATGGTGGTTTCTGACGATTTAGAGTAATGGCAAAAATTAGTGTTATATAGAAACTTAAAAATTTATTTGGTATCACCACGCTAGAAACTATCGTTTGAGAGTATGGACACGGTTTGTGGGAATATTCGCAAAAGATTTCTGGTTGTGTGTTACACACATTTTTTGGGGCGACAATTTTAATTCTATTAAAGATAAAAAACAACAGTAGGTTGGCAACATATGCTATATATTATTATTTGGCAATTCTAGAATATTTTTTTTTCGGTTTTTTTCCTCATGGTTTGAAGCTATTTATTAGTTGTAAGTGCAATGCAGACATCAGGTCATATACTGTAAGATTGTGAAACAACTTATTGACAGGTAATCATAGGTATTGAAATGATATGAATTGTGTAAGAAATAATGCAGTTAAAAATTGTCATCTGTCATAGCATAGACCATAGAGCATAGTTTTGCCAATTTCAGAAATCTCTGGCCTAAACCGAAAATAATGTAGATTTACGGACGATTCAAAGAAATGCAAAATCAGTATTTCTGGAGGAGGCGCAAACATTAATTGCAATTAAGTTGGAAACCATTATAAAATAATAAATTTGCAGGATAATACACGAGTCAAATCAAAAAGTGTATGAACTAAATATTGCGCAGTAATCAAGAAAGCGAGAAAATAAAACGAAAGCATACAATTTAATATAACGCAAAAATAGCAAAATTAATACTAATTATTACTAGTTCTAGCTTAAAGAAATCTAAAGCGTGAAGATGGGATCCTGAAGTCAACTTCATTTAGAACGAACACATATTCTATTTAAAAATAAATTTTGCAGAAACTTGACACACCGCATTTTCTTTCGCTTAGAGACACTTAAATTGATGAATTGCAAAAGTGTATGTAAGTTATAACGTTGGTATGTTCAAAATAAGTGAATGAAATTGTTTTCTACTTACAACCGCTATACAATATATAGTTATAGTTGATATCCTTAGAAGACTATGAATCATACGGTCACTAGGATAATAAAAAGGGAATAATGTTTCCCACATTTCTATCTAAAATATTCCAAATAGTGCTCGTGAAATGAATTGTTTTATACCTAATATAGTAAGAATGTCAGATATGTACTATAAAATTTATTTTAACAATTATTTAAATTTTCTGGTAGAAGTGCATTTTTATTCTATATCCAAAATACTTACTTAATTTCACATTACTACTCACGTGCGCTAAATGAAGGCCTCAGTCAAATACTACACGTGATATTAATGCTCCTTGCTAATCGTACTAATGACCTCTCCATATTTTTTTTTATTAAAATAGTATGTTTCCCGTGAAAAATTACCTCCTGCACAAGAAATCAAATAAAAAATAGTTCTTTTGGCATTTTGTATTGTCAAAATTAATATTCTACTTATAATACGTTTATACAGGGTGTGACATTTATCTGTAGATGGTCTGTTTTGACTATCCTATCCACCTAACTGAATTATGCGGTAGATAGAAATGATTCAGGATCAGATACTCTACGCCGCAATTTTCTTGGGCATGTATGCAGGGTGCTTACTTTAGGATGTGCATTGCACAATTTTGTTGTTTTAAACAGAACATCACACTTTTGAATTCCTTGATGAAAAATATTACAGATATCATTTGTATACCCTGCACCAAATTATAATAATTTTGCGATAATGATGTATAGTTGTGACAATGCTTGCAAGTGTATAGCCAAAAGATATTTTTTTTTTGTTATGTTATACAGCGTATTTCTGAAACGGTAGTGAACACATTTTTTTTCAAATAGAACACTACATATTTTTATGCCACGTGATGCAGAATTAAGTTCTCTTACAAACGCATGTAACATTTCCCATAGCTAAAGTTAATACCTTTAGAGTAATTTTGAATGTGCTATTAGTCAGAAAAAGAAATAGTAGTAATAATAAAGTTATTATACTGTAAAAAATAATTATTAATTGACAAACTATATATAATATTTTTATAAAAGGAAACCATTAGTTTGTACTACAGCTGTAGTTAGATATTTGTTTGATAAGCAAACTGCTAAAGTAATATCTAATATTTTAGCAGTAAAACAATAGGAATCTCAAATTGTAAAAATACAAAAATAAATGACAAAAAATATAAAAGCTAATTATAGATCTTCAAAAAGACCGGCCTCATTGTTTGTACACATTTTTAAACGTTACGCATATGCGAGTCTAACGTTCAAGACCATGTCATAACTAATTTGCTAAAGAACTCTAGAATGTTAGCACGGCTTGACTTCTACGGATTTCTTCTTATGGAGACACGTCAAACGCAAAGTTTGTCAGTAAGTGCCTGCTGCTCGAGAAGATTTAAAAACTATTAACTTTAACTGTAGGAAATGTGCATACGATTGAAAGAGAATTTAATTCTGTGTCATGTACCATAAAAATATACAGAGTGTTCTATTAAAAAAAAATGAGTTTCGCCCATTTTAAAGATACGCAGTTTTATTATCGCCCTAGAACATCGTGTATAATATCACAGGGAAATTACCTTATAGCTACACACTTTCAAGCATTATAACATCTACACTACAAAATTATTCCAAAATTATTTTAAGCAAAGGCGTTGTTTTTCTCATGCACGTTCTAAATGCATATTTTTTCCTAAAATGTTGAATATTTCCGAAATCGTTCAGTTTTGGTGTACGGTATGCAAATTAAATTTGCTATAGCTTGTATCAAGGAATTCCAATGTGCATTAATACATGAATGTTCTATTCAAAATAAAAAAGTTGTTTAACGTGCGAGCTAAACTGAATACCCTGTAAAATAAAAATCATTTTGCGGTGTAGAATATTTAATCCTGAATCACTTTTATCTAAAACATATTTCAGTCAGGGTGAATAGCGTCAGCTATAACAGTTATGCGATGACACGGAATCCCCAATGCAATGTTCACATTCGTTCTGTACCGTCCAAAAGAAGTTTATTTAATATTGGTTTTCACGTTCTTCTATTTTAATATAAAACAATATTCCACCATTTAAATTAACTCTTCTGCGAATAAAAGCAGAAAAAATCGCGCTTTTCTTTCATTGCCATTTAAAATTACTAAACCATTTCAAATTTACTTAAATTAGCAATCTGTAGTAATTAACATTACCCGAGGAACCATATTATTCTAGCTTCGTACTTTTATAATGTTTGTAGTAGGTTTGTAGTACTGGTTTCAGTATAAGTGCCATATCTATTTTATCAGAATGCTTGTATAAGTTCCTGGTTTGTAGGCAATACAAGAACTTACAGAACACATTTATTATTTTTGATTGCAGCTAATAAAGCATTCGTACAGTACTTAGAAAGTTCCCATTGGTCATCAATGTAAATAACTGAAAAACTTGAAATGTTAATAAACAAAGATTTCGAATTTGTGGATATCTCATAGAAAATTATAAGTATTCGAAGTAAACCACAGAAACAGAAAAAGGTTTGCGGTTGCTGAATGAAACTGTTCCAACTTAACAGCATTCCAATAGGTAAAGGCAATTGAAATTTAATTTGCAATGGAAAGTGTTAAGTAATAAAACAATTGAAAGCAGCGTTCGTGAAACTTCAACCAGTTCAATACTACCATCTCCAGCGGGAATGCTATACCTCGTTACGTTTTATACCCATATCATATATTTTACCATCGATAATGTTATTTGAAAGAGTAAATGCATTTCCTCAAATCTCAGTTCCTTTCTAAATCAGCACACAGGGCATATATTACATTGTCAAAAACTTATCTCCCATATACAAGCGAATAATTTATCAAGGAGACGAATGTATCACGCTCTATTCAAATAGATAGTTCTGTCTATCATTGTTCGAAGTTCGGGTGTTCGCGAAATGGTTTCTAGAGAGCACGCGCTCGCGCAACTCCCGAGGGTGAAATTTGAGAAATGAACCTTCAAATCGTTCGACGCCATTTTTGTTGCGCTCGCTGTAGAAATTGTTTACGTTCAACTCTACCTCATACACGGAGCAATCATCTTGCGATTTGGACTATTCTGTTCGCAGGTTCGGCGGCTTGCATAATAGATTGGAATTTTCATCTTCCTCACGTTAGTTCGGCTCTTATTCTACGTGCGCTCATCTATCTACACATATGTAAGCGCGCACGTGTGCGCTGTATGTGTTAACTAATGCTGCATAACACACAATGCACACCACAGGACGCACGTTGGGTGTGCTGAATGACTGCGCGCTTAGACCAATGAACTGCTTGTTTTCTTTGAAGTACATGTGTCGAACATACATACTAAAATCAGAATTCTGTACAAACATGCACGTGAATTGAAAGGAGCGTGCTTTTCTTACTTCGCTGTGGCATAACTCGTAAAATATCCCATAACTGAGGATGCATACATATTATATATGTTGTACACTAGTAGGATACTCTATCTATTAACATGACTAAAAGGAAAATCAAAGATGTATAACCAAAGTAAACTAGCGTGTTGTTTCGCACAAGAAAGGACTCTTTAATTCTAGATGAAATCGACCGGTGCATGCTTCAATAATCCACTTTCCTCGCAATCTACTCTCAAAACATTGTTTTCTCTCTATTTTGTTTACAAATTATGCCATTGAATCAAAGCAACAGTAATGATGTAAGTAAAAGTTAGAGTAGGCTAAGAACACATTCATTTGTTATGGAAAACAATAAATTATTTATTATTTTAGAATTTGTGATGTGCTGAATCTAGGACAGATTTTCTTTAAATGTAATAGCAATAACACTGAGCAATGGACTTGGTAGATTTGGAATGTAAGTCTCTTTATACTAAACGAATTTGTTCAAAAACGACGCCATAATGCCTGTTAATTCTAAAATCATTCAAATTTCAATTACACCATCTAAAAGTAATGGAATAATCTGTTAAGAACTCTGATTGCCGGGATAAATTTTACCTATTGAAAGCAGTGGAAGTCATTGGGTAACAGCAAATCTAGCAGAGCAACTACAAACATGCATGTCGTTCCGACAAAAGAATTCATGGGTGGAGAGTTGTCAAAAATTATATTTCAGGACGGTGGTTGGTCTGTAACAGCTGACCTATTAGTATTTTGTTTATGAGGAGGCGAAGAATTGCAAAGTAATCTCCTAAGCTGGAAGATAATTATTAGATCTCAATATTATTTTTGAAATTTAAAATTTTCTTGTGTTGCATGGGATGATATATATTCTATATTCTACTATGTATTAATTATAAATTTTGTTTTAGATTAGCATTGCATAAATATGATAACTCTTCTTCTTCTAAAAATGTAATTATTGCGGGTGATTTTAATATCCCACATGTTAATGTCGATCACAATGATCGTATTGCTGTAATGTTAAACAACTTTAAAGAATTATTTGATTTTAGTCAGCATAACGAAATTTATAATTCTAATTATTGTTTATTAGATTTAGTACTATTTGACATAAACTGCATTATTAAAGGACAACGTTTTCCATTAGTAGAAGAGAGTGTACATCATCTATCCTTAACTTTAATTTTTTAACTATAAAACGCTCATGCCGGTTTGACACAACAAAAAGTAGAGCAATAATTTTTAAAGCTAATTTTAATTGGAAATATTTAGGAAATATTTTTAATTGCAGATTGGTCATCTCTTCTTAGTATTAATGCCTATACAGCCTTGCTGCGACGATTTTACAAAAATATATAGCATTTTTGTTGCAACAGTTCCACAGCTGAAATCTAAAAGCAGTAATGGCAATTATCTTTCTTAGTATGACACAAATATAATTCAACTACTTCGAAATACCCTTAGATCAGTATACATATCCTTAATGTCTGAAGAAGATATACTTAATCGCCTAAAAAATCAAAGCGATTTTGTAGGTGGAGTTGATTATGTACCAAAGTTTTATTGTAACGGTCTGTGCAGGGATGCTTGTAAACTAATAGTACTATGTTTTAATGTTATGTTAACCTTTTCTCGTCCTCGAATTCATCAAAAATACTGGAAAGATGCTTCGAGCTATACTAAAAAATTGGAGAAGCCAGGATAACGTATACAATTACAGATTCTTTTCATTTACGTAACTTTAGTTGCCAAAACATTTTTTGAGTCTATAATATGTGATCATGTATACAAACCGCTTAAATCTAATATTTCACCAACTCAGCATAGATTCATGCCTAAGCCCTCCACAGTCACTAACTTAGGGTGTTTCACTCAATTTATTTCTGAAAGCGAACAACGTCAAGTTGATGTAATATATAACTTCCAGAAAGCGTTTGATCAAGTTTTATCAAGCGGATTATTGGTTTTTTACCATTACTATTACTATTTGAAGCTTATCTACATGAAAGCAGTTTGTGAAATACTTAAATGTACGATCTGAAACATTTCAACCACCTTCTGGTTTACCGCAAGGATCGAAGCTTGGGCCAGAGTTATTTTTGTTATTTATAAATTACATCGCCACTGTCATTAACTGCGAAATTTGTGTTTGCTGCAATTTAAAATTATAAGGAAAAATACGTAGACGCAGACTGTGTGCTCGCAATCATTTAAACCTAACATTAATAAATGTAAAGTTTGTCACTTACAAAGGAAATGCATTTCCATTATTACACATATGCTTAAATGATGAAGATTTCATCGATGTGAAACTGTTAAAGATTTGGTTGTTGTTTTTGGTGGCAAACTCACTTTCATTAATCATATAAACTTGTTCTTAGTTGCAACTGCTTATCGAATGTATATGGTTTCATATGCAGAAAGTGCCACGATTTTAAAAGCGTAAGATGCTTATCGCTTCTTCAATTCAGAGAGGATTTGTAAAATTACGAAGTGATGGGTATTTATTTCCCACCAGACAAGTTTATAGACATTATGCTATCATCACTAGTTTATAACTTGTCGCATTATAAAAAAAGCCGCGAATTATACAATATAAACAATTTTTTTTGTTCTGTCATTACATTAATTTAGATAACTCCTGGCTTGCGTCCTTTAAAAGAGTTTTTAACTTCCAAGATGTTAAACCCATTATCACAGCTATATTACTACTAAAACACATTGACACTTTTGAAAATAATAACTGTAAATGACAGAAAGCTACTAAAGAGTTGAATGTTTCTAATCTATTCACTGGGTGGCCTGAAACGTTTCTTCTAACAATACAAAAATATTGCGTATGTAGATAATTGAACAAATACTTTTATATTTTAACACATTTGAATTTCCGTGAAAGTAATGCCGATTAAGTACCTATTTAAGGCATAATATAGTTATTATTACTAATAAAAGATTATTTGTTTGTGTATGGTAGTGATGTAACGAATGCCTGATTTTACACATTCGAATATGTGCACTAGACATTCGCGAATGCGATGCGAATGCGAATATTGACTTTTTAACTTTACAGCGCTCATCTATTAGTTTTCAGTTACAAATATACGAAACGTTGCATTAAGCACCACGTTAGAAAAAAATTTCTCCATCACCGCAGCGAAACTAGCACGGTACACTGAAATCGTTTTAACATCTTATTCTTAGTTCATAATTCAAGTTAGTTTTGAGGTTATTGATGGTTATTATAGATGTAAACTGCACATTTGTGCTCAAAAGGTTGTTTTAGGATTGCAATGAATTTTGAATATTAGTTTTTTTTTTTTTCTAATTTCATTTTTAACAGGTAAATGGGGGTACAGACAGGTACCTATTAAATGATATTGATATTCGCAATATTGCAATATTATTGTGCGAATGCGATGCGAATATTCGTTATCATTCATAGTATATGGTTATTACTTTAATTATATAGTTTACTAGATGATCTATACAAACATTTATTGGTGACACATTTTCGAGGGCAGTTACATCTTTGTTCGCCATCAGATTTCTGGCACCGTTGTTCTTCCACCTATTTCAAAGGTAGGAACATCCAGGAAAGTGAGACAGTTTTCCTTGCACATAGTAAATTGATTTCTACTAAGTAAATGTTTAAGAATTCCGACACTGGTTCCAAGACGATAAAATTCTTCATCTTGAATATTCATTATGACAATTAATATAGTTGCTTGATTCTGCCTTTAGAAATATATATTTCAGCGATACTGTTGATCGTTTTCTTTTGCAAAACTTAAACTTTCGTTTTCTTTGTTTATCAAGTTACTATCATTATATTAAAGATCTTCATTATGACAAAGAGCTTTTTCAAGGTCTTTTAAGTTTGGTAATACGCTAGGTGTTAGAGAGACGCATCCTCATTGGATAACCGAACATAGCCTCATATGGCGATCGTTTAATACCTTCATGGTAAGGGTTATTTTTCATAACTTGAACAAATTTTATCGATTCAGACATTTCCTGCTATCATTTGCTTCCAACCAAGATGTAATTCTAGATATTTTGGTTTGCACGTTAAGGCCGTTTTACACCTAGCTATTTATTGCGCAAATTTATTGGCTAATTCAAAATTGTTACGATCATAACACTGATTAAATATGTGTTGTACACGTAACAATTTAATTGGCCAATAAATTGCGCAAATAAATAGCTAGGTGTAAACGCCTTACAACAGATTCTTGCGATTGGCTGTGACTGATTTTATGCAGAATTTGGACACATTTCACATTTGACAAAGATGTTCAATTATAAAATGCAGTATGTTAGGGTATACAGTATAAAACAATTATAAATAACAGTATTAAATTTGTCCAGAGATTGTAGACAATTTCTTCGGCGCGTTTGCTATAAAGAGGGCGCATAACAACAAACTTGGAAAGGTTGGTTCTGATAAACCATGATAATTTGTAATCATTATCACGTTTTGATTGTATATCTATTAGATCAGCTTGGCATCTAGAATTATGTCTGGTGTAATATAGGTTTAATACTTTTTCGGCATCACTTATTTTTTTGACACGCTCACTAACTTCAAATATGCACTACAATTCCACACTAACATTATATTAGCTAACAATTTTGTTATAGTACTGGCTTGCGTCTGTGCAAATAAAATACGTATATTATTATTATTATGTTTTCATCTGCCATTACTTAAGAACTTTGCAACGTTAAAGAAATAACATCTATGCAATTACTCTCACCATGATACAAAATAACAAAACGAGCAAAACAAAAACATTAGTTACGAACACATAAAAACCGTTACTAAACAAACAAGAACATCATCAAACAACACCTCCGCACAAAGGGAAAGTGTTCCGTGCGAGATTTCCGCGGTCGAACTTTATAATAATAAAGCTTCGCGTTCGTTGGGTTTCTCTTTCCTTCTGTTTCTCCTGCACTCCTTTAATGGAATAGAAGGAAACGCGCCGGATGCAATAAAGATGTTATTTAATAAACACTGTTGCTTCAAGTTAAAAGGCAAAATTAGATAAAACGTCATTTGTGTACATGCGAGAGGTTGCTCGCGTGTACCCTTGGTCTCCCGAAACGGAATGTATGTGTAGGCGTATGTTTCCTCACTTTATTCTGTCCTCTTTCACTTTGCAGCAAACTAAGTGAGAGCTATATCGTAATTCAATGGACATCGACATTTGACTAAAGTAATAAAGTAGATTGCGCGCGTGGGAAAGCAAAAGGTAAACTCGATTTGTTTTTGTGTTACGCATTTATGGTATTAGGAGGTTTTGTTAATTTAATATGCATTTTGTTTTTAATATTATATCTAGTGTTACATATATATAACATAATTATCAGTTTCGCAACGTAGAAAATAGTTGAATGTGGAAAATTGTGCATATGAAAGTAATAAATTTCATATGTATCCAATGCAAAATGTACAAATATAAACAACAACAAAACTCTTACACAAAAGTTTTATTTAATGTGCATTTAAAAATTGAAAACACTGATTATGAGTATAGCAAAATGCTAGAAAGGATGTGAGATCGAAAGTAATAGAATGAAATTACTCATTTGTAAAATAAAAAAAGCAAAAAGACTATAAGAATGACGTTTAACTTATCGCCACATGTTAAGTGTTACTCTTTTCACTCTCAGGCAAAAAAAGTGTTGACAGAAATAGGCCAAATATTGCCTAACAAATAATTCAACAGAGCCACAATGGCCACCTCATACTAATCAAGAGTTCCATACTGCGAAAAGCAAACCTCCGGCAGCAAACCCACTTCGGCTATATCGATGTCACTTCGAGTGCAACCCACTTCATCCTAGCGCGTGCTTATGTGTCGGCATAGAAAAAAATATCTTTCCGATCGCTCGTATTTCCTTTTATCAGATATGGTAATTCTACATTGCCACTATGACCGTGTTATAGAACCATATCTCCGTTATTTGTAGTGGGCTAAATAAACTAACGCCACGACACTTTGTTGTCAAAAGGCAGAAAGGTGGAGAGTTTAGCTCACTGCTCTGATATTCAGAATGCCCGAATGTCATATTTACACACCGCAAAAATTTTGTGATGGTAATGCTTCTATGAAGTTTCACCACAAGCTTAATACAGAACAGTGGGATCTAAACCATACGAAATGCTAACTATGACTCCAAAAAACGAGGGATCTGAATAATATATGGCCCAGAACAAAGTACTTCAAAGCTTGGCAATTACCCAAATATCTCCAGCCGGAATACACGTAAATGAAAAAATGCGTCCATTCAATATTATAAAATAATCGAAAGCAGAATTATCATCACAACTGAAGTCAGCAGCACAAGCCTTGAAGTACATGAAACAGTCCATGATGGTCTGGGGATGCTAGGGAATTAATGAGCCAGGCAAAAGGAATAAGTACCTGCTGTGGTCGGCCATGCAGGGTGGAAAAACATATAGCGCATAATCTCCAAAGAGGCTCTGGTCTTTTGTAGGACCTGAGCCCTTTTGCGGATAAGTACAGTACAATACTGAATGAAGAACTGAAAAGAGAAATGGAGCAGAGAATATCTAAATTATTGGGAGAATCTCGAGAAGAATAAGGCAAGTAAAGTAAAATTTTCTGGGAATTATAACAGAAGAGGTTTAGCGAATGCATCGATCTGAGTAAAAGACATCGTTCGCATATTAACAGGAATACTTTCAGGGCATTGTAAACTAAAAGGACATCTGAATAGCTTGGATTAGCAAAGAATCTGAATCTAGATTTTAGGGGAACAGGATGAAACACCCTTCCACCTCCTCTCAAATTGCGTAGCACTGTGCAACTCAAGGCCGTTGCACATGGGAGCAATGTGAAATCGAATAGGGAGACTTACCTAAAACTTTCTGATATCCTACATTTTCTGAAAGAATCGCATTACTCCACCATACATCATACAATCCTGGTTTCTAAAGTTTGCATTTAAAAATGAATGTATAGGTATGTTATTTTCATAAGAAGTATATACAGGATCTTGGTATGTATCCCAAACACTCAAAAAGATACAGGATTCCAAATTTTAAATAATTTGAGAACGCAATGCTGCAGTAACCATCGACAAGGTGAGCGGCGCTTAACGAACTGACGATATCCGGTAAGCCTGAAATTAAGTATGGAAATAAATTTTGGTTTTTGATAAACATAGCATAGTAAAATGCGAGTGGGGTCCACCCAGTTCAAGTACGGCTATAGCAAATTAATTATGTATGTAGAATATACTATATATGATATACCTTACAATACTAACAACAGCTTTCAAAAAATTTCAAATTAGAGTCGTATTTGATAAAAGACTAGAGAAACACTGAATGTAACAAAATAGGGGTAGCAAACATCCAAATCAAATATATTGAATTGAAGTTGCCGTTTCGCAAACTAATAATACAAGGAAAAAAATAAAGCACTAGTAAAGAAAAATGTTTAAGGTAGATGACACAAACTGAAAAATTATTATTGAAGACACGATACGATCAAAAACACGAAAAAATCATAAAAAGAGACGCGGTTGGACCAGGGAAAAGTAAGCGGGGTTGGACATTGTATGGCATTTTCAATGTGTGTGTGAGCTTTAACAATACAATATTTAATAGAAACATATTGCAACTTCTGCATTGCTTTTTCCTTCTCATTTTTCTTTGGCTTACACATTGCACTATGTAAGCTGAGAAAGAGGTAACTCTAAAATATTATAAAGGGACAAAGTAAGTAATAAGCTTATACATAATTCTATAGGCCTCGGTGAATTAGGTTTGGAACAAAATTACAATTCAAAGCTATACAACTTTTCTGTTGAGGGGTGCCTGAAGAAATGCAAATTAATTAATTCTGTCGTAATAACGGCGATTAGATAATTTTTAAATATATTTCTGGTGCATAATTTAATAGTTCAAAAGCAAATTGAAGAACGCTGTAACGGGTTTACCTTATCGAAACGAGCAAAAAGAAAGCAGCGAAATAATTTCTTATTTAAAAGTTTTAGAAAAAATGTCAAGATCAAGATCCGTATAAAAGCGTGTATGTTAGATCCGGAGACTAATTTGATTCTTGTCAGAGGCAATCCTCGAGCAGCACACGGCGCGATGTAAAAGACAACATACACGTTACAGGAGAACGAGCGAGGAAAACGGTAAGCTATAGTGATGTGATACGCGAGGCGGAGACGCTATAGATGCTCGGAACCGGGTACGGGGACAAATCGGGACGGAGAAGACTTCCGACATGTGATCAAGTGAGCCGAGAGGGAAGCTAACAAGACGTGGCGTGAGTCAATTTAGCTCGGTGTAAATGAACCGACGGCCTGTCTTTCCGATTGCGCTCATTCGCTTACTCGCTTGCTCTTAGGGAGCTCTTCTAAATCACACCCAGAAGAAATGCGGACACGTTTTGCGGATACAATGTGTATAATGGAGACATTTCATTTAGGTGACGCCGACGGCGACGCAGACTATCTTGCTTTCCGACCGACTGCCGTTTGTTAATTCTTACTTCTGAATTAATGGGCAAATAAAGTCGAATTCGATTGATTTCCTGCGCAATATCTTCCTCATACGGGAAAATGCGATTATGGAACCATTATACTCGCTTAATAGGCATATTGTCATGCTTACCGACACTTTATGGTTCCAATCGAATCCTCGTGAGTTATCAGACAGAGGCGTAATATTATCACAGGCATCAACATTTTAGAAGAGGAAGTTCAGTTCATTATTGTGGAAAGTTTTAATTAGTTACATTTAAGAAAAAATATTTCACATTTAAAAATATTACTTGAAAATATTTACTTCACATAAAAAGAAATATAAAGCAATTAGTAAAAATAGTAGGTGTGATAAAGAATTAATTTCATAAATGCAGTTTTTCAAAGGACGACTCTAGAAAGACCTTATAAAACGCGTTCATTATGTTATTTTTTCTGATTTACATATCAATCGCCCGTTTTCAACTTAAGACATTGCAGTAAAAATCTGTTATAAACCTATTAAGGAACTAGTTCGTTAATGACTCGTGTGTTTAATAGGTTTATTGTAACATAAAATTAGAAAAAAAGATACTATTAGCAGCGGCAGCTGGTTTTTACGTTTTACAAGCTATTTACATACATACAATGATCTAATTTCTTCGTATAAGTTCATAACATGTACGTGTTTCGGACGAAAACACACGAACTTCAATCAGTGTATTGGCTCCGCCTGTGACGTATGCACCAGGCACCACTGATTACCTAGAATGGGGAGCTAGAAAAGTAATACTTTCGTATTAAAATTAACTAACTACTTAACGTTAGTTTTATTAATCAGGCGCAAGTAAATATACAACATCGTGAGCAATAGTTTTTTTGTATCACTAGATCAGAACTACAGTTTTTGCGAGTATGAGTAGATATCCGCAAAAGAGTTTCTGGCCGTCTGGTACACAATGTTTTTTGGCCGACAATCTTAATTTTGAATTGAAAATAGAAAAGAATTTTGATACTAGGGGTTAACAGTAACAAGTTGCAACAATGTTGCCATACCTTAGTATTTTGACGTTTCCGAGAATAAATCTTTTTCTGTAATTTTCGTATTTTCATTTTAATTAATTAATTAAGTTATAAATAAATTATAAATAAAATTTAATTGATAAAATAAATGAATCTATTTCTAAGTTCATCTAACATGGTTGGAACAGTAGTTTAATGACAATTAATTACACGTCTGTTATGTAGAAATCGAGGTGGTCAACATCTAGGGACATTTTGTTTACTTAGGCAGGAAAAACTATCGGTTTGAAGTACTGCAAAATGTGTTCCGAACGGAGGCGCAAAAAATATTTTTTCTCATCAAAGCGAAAAGAGAGGGTGGTAAATCTCTGACGAATCTTTTACATACATCAATCATGAATATTAATGTAATATAAAATAAAGCAACACAATAAGTTTGTTCGCGTCGCATGAACTATTTGCACTATTATGCACTTTAAGAACTTTTTGGCACACAAAAGTTCTTAAAGTGCGATAATAGTGCAAATAGTTCATGCGGACGCGAACAAATCTTAATGTCTAGCAACTGGAATGTAACACTCTAAAAAAACTGCTGTGTAATTTTATCATACAATTACAGTAAAATTACATACATTAACAAAGCAAATTTACACCGACATTTTAGGGGCGGTAAATAGTCACGATATAAAATTAGACAAAATGTTGGGGATTTTTTCCACGAAAACCTAAATTTTAGGACTTGCACGTAAATTTCCTTGAGTTTTGGACAGAATTGGAATATTACATATGAAATATTACAACAGTAAAATTAAAATATTGATATTTGTCGTTTGTGTTTCCGATGCCAAAGCATCGACGTTTTTTTCAGCCCAATAATTTTACAGACGCAAAAATACTTAGAAGTGTAAATTTCGGGGTGGTTATAAAATTTGCAAGTATTGCTTCATTTTACCAATGCTCCAATAAGTCGTAAAATTGCTGGTAACAAAGTTGTCATCGATTTTACTAGTAATTTTTCAGATAAAGAAATTCTGTGTAGTACGGGAAGGAAGTATGTGGGCTACTTACATTCGTACTACAAACCGTACTCATACTCGCAAAACTGTAGTTTCTGACTTAGTGATACAAATAACTATTATTTGCTCGAAGTTTTTTGTGTCGATGTTATGTCCTGACTTGACTTTCAAGATTAGCAATGACGCACCCTTCCTTCTCAGCTGTGCTGCCGGCTCAAGTCTCCCATAATATAATAATAATTTGCGATGTATTTCTTAAATTTTGTTCGATAGACACGTTTCGATGTTAATGTGAACCGCCCCATTATGTGAATATCATGGCAATAAGAATTCGCGTCTTCAATTTGAAAAGGAGAATTAACGAATTCCCGAGCGTTGCCCCGAATTAATAAATTAGTGGTAGCACAGAGTGATCAGATATCTTATGTCTATTTTCTCTATTGAATGCAAGCGGAAATATTAAAACGTTTCTAACTTATTTGCCACCTATTATTATGCTATTATTTTTTCATTATTATTTAAACTATAATAGCAAAGTTTGTTAAGATCTGGGCAAATATTGGGCGGCATGGGTTCGAGTCTCGTTCCGGCCATTTGTAATAATTGAATCTTTCTCTAGGTCACAATGATTTGGAGGGATTTATGTCATTAGGAGTGCATATATACATACATACAAACAAGCAAATATTCTAAAGCTTTATCAAATTTGTTAAGAAATAAAGGAAAAAATATTTCCGGTTATTGTTCACTTATATTAAAGAATGTTTCAAATGTCTTATTGAAACTGCTTCTACAGCAAAATAATTGAAAAGCAACGAGCGTAAATAATGGAAACGTATCTGTGTAGTTAGTATCAACTAAGGTAAATAATTACCTAGTGGTAATTATGTTGCACAACAAATACGTTAAACGAAAACGAACGTAAAGCATTTGTGAGAGGTAGGTATACGGAAAGAAAGAGCTCCTTATAAGTTCCTATAAGTTATCCATTATACGCATTTTTTTCTACCTGAAAACATTTGACCTTTTCTAAATACCGATGAATGGTCCTATAGTTAGTGATTTCACTTTCAATGTAATAATATTGTGTCTGGCTGGGGCTTTTATTCAATGTGCTGCGGTTTCGTGCCCCCCGCTTTTAATGTTGAATTACCTTTTATCTTCGATTTGTATGGGCCTTACAAAGAAAGTGACAACATAACGAATTACATTAACAGATTAGTATCCAATGTCAATATGTCACTTGTCAGTGCAAATATAACGTGGACCGACCTCTCGTTCTACGGTTCGCCGTAAAAGGGCCGTCCTCGATCGATTAATTCGAAGCCCTGTTATTTTAATTAATGTATAGTTTCCGAAGCCGATAAGAATTACTATAGGATTACGATCCAAAGATAAATTATTTTACGTATGACTAAAACATATTATGAAAGAATTTTATATGGAATAAGAACGGTTTCTCTAGGTTTTAAATATTTAACTGATTACATCCCTAAAAAATTCAAAACTTCGAAACTAATGCGAAGTATAATGAAACTTATTGACAACAATCGGTGCAAAGCAATATATTGTAATTTATATTGCTGCGAACATTGACTATTTGACGCCATCCCAGTACAAATATATATATAATCAATAATTTATTTACCCATGGGTGTTAAGATACTAAATTCAGTTTCGATACGTCAACCATAAACAAATGTTGCCAAACTTTTATTCCTTGCCATCCGTATCCCTTCATTCCATTCCTACTCCTTGTTTCTTCAAACTCTCAGGCTATGACACTGTCCCATGACTTCCGTGGTCTTCCTCGTGATCTCTTCTGTGTTGACTTCGCTAGCCATACCCTCTTTGTCTGTCGCTCTTCCTCCATACGTACCAAATGTCCAAACCACCTCAACTGAATGTTTCCTAATAGTCTCAGGATAGGCTCTACACCCAATTTCTGCCTTATCAACTCGTTCTTATCCTGTCTCTTCGCCCAGTACAAATACTAATGTGTAATGTCATTTATTAACACATACTATCACATTTTTGTTGAAATTATGTTGGAAATGTATTTCTGGCTTTAATTTGCTACTAGTACATTACATAAGAAATTACGATCAAAATACACATTACTATGTCATATTGGCATGTTTAAATATAATGTTTACCTACACATTGGAATATATTTATGATTCTCTAAACTTTAGCTTTACTTATCGTAAGTGATATATATCTAGTAATAGACCTTATGTTCCTGTATATATATATGTTAGAATGCATTTGCATTTTTCCTAATCAGACTGCCTCAGCGCTGCTATCACTTGTCTCTTCCACACTACACCAATCCCTTCTATGGTAAGCGACTACAGGTGTCGCTAAATATACAGACAAACACAAGCAGTGCGATAATCAAGCAGTAACATGATTGGCTTATAGCGATGAGAGATGTAGTGATTTTGTCATTCACGACGTTAAGGAGCTGTATTGCACTGTTTTGCTACAAACTTTTTAATATAAAACATATTACTATATATGCAATGATAATAGATATTGTAGAAATGAAGGAACGAGAAAATAATGATGCGAATTCATTTTATACTAAAGACCGCTTACAGTTCCCAATTTTTCGTATTGCGTGCAATAAAATTGCGTGCAATGAAATATAGAACACGTTGTATTCCGTGCAACACCAATAAGATTGCACACAGTGAATCGAAATCCATTGCATGCGCATGCGCTTTTCTACTGCACGCAATTTTATTGCAACGCAATGCGAAAAATTGCGAACTGTAAAGCGGCCTAACAATAGAATAGAAAAAAGCAACCACTTACCAAATACAAGAAAATTTTCGACTACACTGGCACAATAACAACAAAACTTAAGTCTTAGATAAAATAGTTATTAAAAATTTAAAGAAGAAAAATTCAAAGAAACAGTGTTAAATAATATTAAATTCAAAAACTTTTAATGTAAAACTAATAATGGGAAAATTTCATTTAAAATTGAGTTAATTAAAATTCAAAATTTTATATCATTCATTGAACAATAAAATCTTAACTAAATAAAACAGTATTATCGTACATCTGTTAAGGAGAATCTGAAAAAGTGTAAGCAAATTCCCACATCAATGGTTTTGAATTTGAATCGTCCTCCGTCCATTTTTCAAAAACAGTAAACTAATAGGTGATTAAAATATGTCCTACATTGACTAGTATGGATTGCCTATAATGGATAACAACGAGTGACCTTACAATGCCACCTTATTGTTTGCATTTTTTCGTCTCTTGTATACTCCATCATAGATAGCTCCGTAACCCTCAACAATTGATACGTGATTCCTGATTTTCAATCAAACGCTCGTGTATGAGTATATGCTTGCTAGTAGCAGCTTAATGGCTCCTCTCTTTGGCTACCCATCCCCACTATTGTTCCCCTTTAGGTATATTATCGTAGTTCTACATGTTTGACTGTATAAAGCACAATTCTAGCTTCGAGTCGTACTTGTCTTCATCGGAGGATATGTATACACTGTTTGGAATCCATGAGAATATTATTCCATTTTTTTTTTAAAGTCGATCGTTACGATTTCCTTAAATTATATTCATATATCGTTATATCTATGTTCGTATCGATTAATTTTGCAAAGCTGTAATTGTATGCTGTAGTATGATTTTTATTTGTCGCATATTTGTAATTGACGTATTTACATAACTATGCAAGAGCATCTTTCTTATTTCTATGTATAGGTACTGTTATATTAAATTTCAGTGTACATAAAATTTGCTCAGACTTAAATATTTTTTATTCACTTCTTTTACATGACATATCTTAATTGACAAATCCATAATTTTGAAACAAAAACAACCTAACAAATATCTCTGTTGGGTGTGTGCATTTAATTAAGAATATACATTGCAAATTGTCAAAATTATTCCGACATTTATTTATGTCAAATGGGCCACTTATTTCTCCTGTTTCCAAAGGCTGCGGAAAAATCATGGACTCCAGTTCTATGAAATTCTATTTACAAAAGGACGCCACACTACTGCCTCTGGTTTTTTTTTCGTCAAAAGTAAAATAATTGACTCCAAAAATAAAATCGCTGCTGTAACCAAATCTTAATCTTCGTAAAACATCATGTGCACCTGCCTAATATTAAAAACCAAACTATACCACAGCACTACATACACTCATCTGATGCCCCATGCGACAACAAGATATCAGCGAAGAATATATCACTGTTGAGCAAAGCATAATTGTATTTTCTTATCGAATTAAAGGGGTGGCTTATAAACCAAATTTATGTTAGTAGGTGTTTCTATTCAATTTAGATTTTTATGCTGTACTTTACGAAGGTAAGCCTTTTCTTCCGAAGAAAAAACTAAGAAATGGATGGGAAGAAAAGAAAATGGATACATAATACAAATACTGCCAATGTTCTGTATTAGTTAGTTTTTGGCGCCTGTCTTGTAATTGTTAGCTGTATAAACAATTAAGTATATATGTATTACAGGATACTAGCGTTGGTCCGTTGTGATTACTATCACATAAGTATATGTAAACAGGTTATCGAAAAAACAATCGTAATAAAAAAAAAATATGTAATTCAAAAAATGTGTTTTTTTTTTATAATACGTTAGTTATAAGGGTTGATTTTAAAAAGACTGAGAATATTCGCAGAAAAGGTAATAGGAGAATACCAGAATGGATTTCGACAAAGAAAATCAACAATCCGTGCTAAAGCAAATAGTAGAGAAATGTAGCGAGCAGTTATTAACATAGAAATAGTTTTTATAGATTTTAAGCAGGCATTTGACACGCTGAAAGGACATACAATTATTATTAAAGATGCAAGAAACTTAGGCATACCCGAAAAACTGTTAAGACTAATAGAGATCACAATGAAAGACTCGAAAGCAGTACGCAATTAACAATCTTCTTGTTAATCCTTACATGAATTTCTATCTTGTCTAGCAGGAAAATTACTGCCTATCGCTATAATGTTTACACACAATTTGACTTTTCAGGGTATAAGACAATGCAACATTTCATTGATTCTTTAGGTTTCTTGATCAGCATACTTTCAGATATAAATCCATGCAAAACTTGTTAAGTATGGAAAAAGGGGACGTATTCTAGACGCCAATAGAAGGCACTAAAAAAATAAGAAAGTCCGAACGATTTCAGAATACGGAGAAAAAGGAAAATTGAAAAAATAATGCTTTTATGTTTTTGACACAGGAAATGGGAAAAAAATGTACTGAGCTTTTTCATTATGATAACTTGGCAATGAATACCTAAGTTATAGTCTTAAAACTAAACATTTGTAGGAAGATATGAACGTAGTGTTATTTTACAAGCAACGTGTAGAATGGGTAGGTCATGTATAGAAATGTTTTGATGCAAATAGAAGATAGGACGGCCAAGAACCCACGGCTACGGTAGAGATGCAGAAGTCCAACAATTATCTAAGGGTGTGAAATCAGTAAATTACTTATAAATGAATAAATGATAAATAAATAAGTTGTTTATCGTTTGCAATTAAACTACTACAGAACGTGTTAATGTGTAAATAATTATGTACAATGAACATTTACATAACAGAACAGATATCAACAAAAATGCAGTGTAGTAATATAATACGTAAATTATCCGATCTCTCCGCACTAACACCAGATTTGATTAATTCGGGGACAATTGTTTCTGGACCGTGGGTCCCATTCTTACGAGGACCGAATGATTCCGTAATGAGAAGATCTATATACATATATTATACTATACCAAATATACACTTTCACTAAAAAGGAAACATATTACAAATGCTTTTTCTACTCCTACTTGATCCTTCGAAATACCAAAATTGAATCTTTTTTTTTCTACCCTCATAATAAATCAAACTGGAGTACTGCAGAGGTTGCTGCTTCCTTCTAAATAGTATATGAATGTTTTTTTTTTCATAATATGGGTTTGTATGTGTCTCTTTGGGTGATTGTACATGTTTTTACTAATCTTAACGCTTTTCTATGTCGATGTTTATGTCGGTGTCGTTTATAATGTTGCGCAGCGTTTATGATTCAATGTCTGGAGTGTCGATAACATGGCAAATGTGTTCCTTATGTACGTGTCAGATCGTTTTCAAGTATCGTAGTGGGAAAAGTATTGTTGAACAATCACCAGGGAACGGCATGGGAACCCATTGTCTCCGTTCATTGCTAACTTATCATGAGTTAGATTGGAACGGACTTGAAAAAAGACACTGAATATTTCCCTAGAATTTGGTTGAGGTACGTAGATGATATTTATACCACTACTAATGCGGATATGTCTCAAGAACTTGACCAAAATTCAAGAGTATTAAATATGAGTAATGCAGAAGAAGATGAACAACCAACTTTTCTAGATGTTAGTGTATGAGAAAAATAATACATTAGTAATAGACGTCTATAGAAAAGAAACTAATACAAATATGTTTGTAGTGACCGACTCAAATCATTGTCAGTCACATAAAATGGCCGGCATTAATTTCCTAATCAATAGACTTATAAAATTCTCACCTAGTAAAGCGAGTTAACAAAGAACTGCGATTCATTGCAAAGGTAGCGAATCTTAATGGTTCTCTTTATAGAATAGTTGCGAAGCATAAAGAAAGTCCAACACTATGTTAGAAGTGCACCATTTTAAACTTCAGAAGACAATCGCGAACAAAAAAATTGTTAATTACTTTCATCGTATTTCAAAAATCTTAGGCGACATTTTTAATGAACTATATTTGCACATTTGCTTCTCCTCGCGGAACACACTCAGAAATCTTTTAGGTAACGCGAAAGATAAACCTCATCCCAACGAAAGCATTTATAAAATCGGCTGTAGGGGGTGTGATAAAATTTATATTGGACAAGCAAAGGGTTCGATTGGAACTAGATTCAAAGAGCACATTGCATGTTATCGAATAGGTAGACTTGAATCATCCAGCACGTACACAGATAAAAAATCGACATAGAAACCTTGAGTAGTAAACAATGTGCAATTACCCAAAGAGTTAGACGCATTCGAAACCATATATATAATGAAAAAAACAATCAAATAACTTATTGACTAGGGAAACGGCATGTCTGCAGTATTCCAGTTTGATTTATTTATGAGGGTGGAAACTTCGTCGCTAATTCTTGGTATTTCGAAGTCAAGTAGAGTAAAAAAAGCATTGTAATATGTTTCCTTTTAGAGGAACATGATGTGTTTAGGTAATAGGTCTATCTTATTTTTGCGGAATTCATTCGGTCTTCAGATGAAAATGGGAACCCGAAACAATTGTCTCAAATTAATCAAATCTGATGTAGTGCATAGAAATCGGATATTTACGTGACTTATAAACAGGTCGGTTTGGGGTAGACATATAAGGTTTAATCAAGCTGTTACATCACAGGTAGGGAAAAGAAGTCATTTCCATGCCGAGCACAAACATTTTGTTTTCCTGATAAGTCCCTTTTTATGTTTCCTCATTATGAAAAGAAAACGTATGATGCAGTTATTTACTTCTTCTTGTGATCACTGCTTCCTACACGGTCATCTTCGCTCTAATTGGACATAAAAGCAAGAATTGCCACAAAAGAAAACTTCTACAGGGCGGAAATATTTCCTCGACGTGAATAAATATCCGATGGCGGCAGACTCTGACATTACCGATGGACTCGCACAATGCCTACAGGCCATTCACATCCGCACACACACCGACACACGAACGCGCTCACTCAGCCACACGTAGGACGTCGACGAGGGTCGACCGGGGGGTGAATGATATATAAATGTCTAAATGACGCGAGGGAGTGATGTCCGTTAGTTCGAAATTTTAGCCAATCATCTGTCGATCGGAAAACTTGACTAGTCGAAACCCGTGCCCAATTTCGGTAATAGGATGTCTGAAAATGATGTATTGTGAAATGACCCCGCGCTGGCGTGGCGTAGCGACACAGAACGGTAGTTGGCCGACGACCCCTCCGATCCTTTGCGCCCCGTACAAGTTCCTTTGCTTGATCAGTGGAAATAATGTCAAAATATGAGTCCTGTTTGAAGTCGTGCCTTTTATTAGGGAAGGAAACGGAAAACCTTTGTTAAAATTGTGTGTGTTTGCTGTCTTTTTCCCTTTTTTCTGGTCGTTCGGGTATCTTTCGGTGGGTGAACTTCACCCTTGTAAAGAATTCCTGCGTCGTGTCGAGGGTAGCGTCATATAATAATAAAATAAAATATGTATCGAATTGAATGTCGCTTCTACGCTGTAGTCATATTTGATTAAATATGGTTTGTTGCCCAAAAATGATGATCGATTTGAACGATATTACAATACAGCCAAGGAATAATTAATAAGTTCAGTAATAATTTAATAATTTACTTAATTCGTAATTCTTTTATGTCTTATGTAAAATAAAATTTAAACAATTTAAATTTTAAGGTGTTCTTTTTACACCACGACAGTAGATAATTATCTGTAACTACTAAATTCAATTTGCACTATAATAAAGAAAACTGCTTGTTGCACATTTTCCGTATAAGTTGAAAAAAAAATGTTTTACTATAATCTAACAGAACTAACATTCTTACTCTTAATCAATAGATTTGAAATTAAAACACTTTCGTCATCTATATGCATCATGCATGAATATTTTGAAACTTTAAAGCAATATTATTAATATGACTGGCAAAGATGTCAATTTAGATTGTTGACAAGTTCAATATATTCACATAACAATTTGAATATCGATCTTTTTAATTCTTACCTTTTGCTTTCCACTCCATTTAATTCTTCAAAGCAGGCTTTGTAACTGCAAAGGAAAAAACAACGATACAATATTTTTTTATGTATAATATTGATAATGTATTTACAATACGACTTGTTCATAAATATCAGTATCAATGTTTGTATCCTTGTTGCTACATAATTAAACATTAGAATAGTTTCACTCTGTTAAATCCAGGATAATGCACATAATAATGTAGCAAATTGACTACAATAAATTCAGCAAACTTTGTTTTACTTACCTTTTCTAAGATATTTAACATAGAGAAATAGGTTTCGGCAAAATGCTATAATAATAATAATAATAGCCGAATAAGCTAGCGAAATCGGCCCTTAGATTTGGCTAATCATTTTTTCTAAAGTAGCTTTAGCAGCTAATTTATATACGCTGTTGAAAATATTATCGGTGTTGGCGTTAATTTTAACGGGCATAGTTCAATATTTTAGTGGTTGATTTTTAACAGAACTGTTGCCAGACGAGTTGACTCGCGTATTTATCTAGAAAGAAATTTACTAGAATTTTGTGTGATTTTTTCTTTGTTCTAGATATGAGCATTGTACTATTTTTTTTAGAAATTCAGAAGCGTCACCAATCAGAATTTTCCCTCGATAGAAATATAGAAACTCCCTAATTATACATATAAACAAACCACCAATGTGACTGACCTGCCAAGTGTTAACCTTGTGTGTTATAACGTTAATTCCAGTGGGCATAAAAAATTTCAACATCTTAAAGACGTATTGGGAACATCTATTTACGCAATTAGTTCAGATTTGAATCAAATAGCATAAACATTCATGTACTTTTATAATGGTTCTCAAAAAATCATTTAAAAATTGGCCGTTTAGTTGAACAACCAAAACTTTTGATGAGTAGCATTGCATATTTATAATTGAGAAAAACGTTTAAAGAGGAATATTATAGCACTAAGAAATTAGAGCTGCATATTAAAAAAAAACGACGTTTTTAGAAAAGGGTGTTAAATCAATCAATAGATCGCATTCATTTAGTTAAACAGCTAGTAAATTTGTCTAGTCTAGATCAAACAAAATGTAACTAGAAGTATTTTATATTCACGTGTAAGTTGGACACAATACCCTTAGCAATAGACAATACTGATTATTCTTTGCTCGTAAACTTTAAACATACGTACGTTTCTCGACCAAAAATAACACGAAAAGGTGTGACCTCTTCCTGACTATTAAATTAGTCAAAAAAGTGTTAAAATTTTCAACAATGTAATATTGAATCTCAGAAAAATTTTTACTTTCTAATGTTTATAGCGCTCGAGCAAGCAACATTAATGCGTTAACGGCGACTTTTTTATTGAACAAATTTGGATAAAATTTTTACTCCTTGGATAATAACGGATGAGAATAAAAAAGTATACAATAAGAGCGTTGTTACATGGCAAAGTTAGCCATTGACGGGTTAAGGAGAAAAAAAGAATCTTTTTCGTATATGAATTTGATAAAATTCCCTGACGACTAGACTTTCCCCTCAATAAACCCAACGTACATAACGTACATACATTACATATGCCTAATTACTACGCTCATAATTTATCATAAATAGAAAAAACAGCAATCTTGAGCAGATAGTTTATTTTTATAAATCTATAATTTAATCAGTTTCGTTCGACCAACACATCGGCCTTCCTCAGACTACAATTATTAAATTTAAATTGTTAAAAGATAATGTGAAAAACAAAAATAATGAATAACAGTGATTACCCGTCGAATCAATTAATAGGAAAGTCCAAATTCCTTAAAATTAAAGTCATAAAAGTGATTTTTTTTATAACAATACTATTCATTACTACAATTAAAATGAAATAAATATAACGGACGCAATATCAATAAATCAACCTTAACATACAGCAGAGAGGGAACAAATGTCCAAACGTAGCACGGAGCCCGCTGGAAAATATTTGTTTCCTATTTCAACTTTTTCTTAAGGATAAAAACTACTGAATGAGGCGATGATAGGTAAATACAGTGGTGTACAAAATATTAATAACAATGAAAGGATGAAGTATGTAAAAAAATAATTTTATATATAAAAGATTATTTTAAAACCGGATTAACAAAACAGAAGGCAAGTCTTTCCAAAGCACACAACTACACTAATTGACGCTATTGTTAGTCAAAATAATTTTGTAGGAACTACTAAAATTATTTATATATATTTTAAAATTACAGCTCATAGTGGTTTTTATATGAATTACCTCAGATAAAAGTCGTTTTTCTAAATTATCCTCATTATCCAGGATCCAGAGACTTAAAAAATCAAAAGAATGACCAGTAGTCAAAGAATGATGGGAAAGTGCAGTGCGATTTTTGCCTGTAGAGACATCGTATTTATGTTGTAACTTTTGTTTAATTGTTGTGAACTTTGACCAACGTAAGAAATGTTACAATCTTTGCAATTCAACTGATACACGACATTTCTTCTGTCCCCAATTTCCAGTCTATCTTTGAGGTTATCAAAAAGTCTAAGCCTCCCCAACGTATTATCATTGCAGAACACAATGGAAATGTTCTCAGACTCAACGCTTCTTTTTAGTCTGATACAGAGCAAAGGCACATATATTACTTTGAAGAGGGTAGTCATTAAGTCTTCACCTATCTTTAAGTTTGTGTAAATTCTTTTTGTAGAATTTTATATTAGAAAGTGATAATATACGATGTTCTTTATTGTTAATGATATTGATCTTTATTATTCTAATAATTTGTTCTTATATATAAGGTTTGAGCGCACGCGTAATTTTTCCAATCAATCTAGTTACTACACCAAATAATATAATTTTCTCTTTAACAGTTCTTTACTCGAAAAGTATAAACATAAAGTTAAAATCTTGTGAGATTCAATATTATATATAAAATTTTAGAAAAAAAAAAGTTGGCCAAACCATGGTTCCACAGGCTTATCCGACTACAGTTCTTTGAAGAATTCTAATGAGACAATTCGCCAGAACACTCTGTATAAGCATATTACAATAAATTGCTAGGTTGGATGTATAATTCTGTGCAAAGCTTTTATGCATCACCATCGTGTAGATGTTCAACTGAAGCACAACCCATTTTCAAGCAAAATTACAAGATTTTTTACAGAAAGTAGTTACGCACACAAGTTGCGCAGAAACAAAAAGATATATATTATATTATAGGGTATAATTTGCAATATAAATGCAATAAAGAAAAAGAAAATGATAAAGGGTCATTTCAAATGAAATTAAATAAATTAAATAAATAACTGTTTAAAAAAAAACAAAAATGAACCTTTTTCGTTACTGCATTTGATATGTTCTTTTGGGTTAGTAGTATGTTGTAGTAGTTGTCGAATGGGGATTATCTGTATGTTTTTAAGGGTCGGGGAGGTCTCGCCATGAAACCAAACTAGTTAAAAAAGAGTTAGAGATAAACTTAATATTAGCAGGTTAGTGGGATATTACACGCAAAAAAATGGTTGGCAAAAACAACAATGTAGAACAGTTAATACAATTTATTTGTGTTAATGTATACTTTAAATGGGAGGTGGACTAGGAATTTATTGGTACGTTACACGTTTTAGAGAATGTAGTATAATAATTTAATAACGGTCACGGTAATTTTAAATAATTTATGTGAATTGAGAGGGTTAATGATTCACATTGTGAATGTGGTGGGGTATATACAGTGGGGCATGTTTTATTTGAATGTCAACTCACTGATCAGTGGCGGTTGCGTACGGAAGTTAGGGCATTAGTTATAGAATTGATTGGCTGGCGGCGAAATAGTTATTAGAGGATAATGAATCGTCGAATGGTGGGAATTTTTTTATGCATGCTGCTAAAAAAACTAGATGATTAGGTATGCGAGAGCTAGATAGTCAGTAAGTATTTATGAATGAATATTTTATACTCTTTAATGGTACGAATTAGTGTTAAATTAAAGCTTTTAGCATGGTTGGGGTATAGATATAAATATTTAAAATATTAACCTTTAATTCAATTACTATTTATTAGAATAATCAGGATTAAGTTAATGTTAAGTATTATAATAGTTACTGTTGTTTTGTTTGTTTTAGATCATTATTTCTATCCTGTTTCAATTGCAATTTCATGATGTGTGAAAAAGGGAGGGATTACGCGAGGATAACACGGTTCTCGAAATTGACGGGCCGTGGAGGCTGTCTCTTTAAAACTCAGAAACATAATAATAATTTGCGGGTTATCAGCAACAAGATTAACGATTCTTCGTGGTACTCCAAGTAAAGTTTTTGCATGTTTTCTCTTACGCTTTGCGATTTTTGGAGTATAACAAAAAGTCTTCATGGCGCGATTCTGTGAACTAATCAATTTGGTTGTCACATATATCAGGCGTTTCCAATTTAAAGCAGTATTCACATAAATGAAAGGCCACTTAGAGTAAGAAGATTTCAATCATTATGGAATCCATATAATACTTGCAATTAGAATAGACAGTCTTGTGTTGTACCTTCAGTTGGAGTATGAGGTTAGGAAGATTTATAATTACTTGGCTTTTCATAAATAAAGTGAACCAAAAATATATTAATATGTTCTCTTTATATGGTACATTGCGCTTTGGGAGCATCCATGTTTTTTTTTCACTAAATATAGCTACTATAGGTACACCAAGAGAAAAAAATATCCGCGGAGCTTGGTAATAAAGAACTAATATCTCAGCGGTTTTATCCCACTCGTCGACAAAAAAAATACTTAAATTCTTTTCATTATTTATCAATACACTCATATTTACAATATATCTGTTAAAAATCATGTTTACGTCATCTTTATTTACTGACAAGCTTCGCGGATACTTTTTCTCTGCTACCATACATGAAATAAAAAAATACAAAACTAAAATTAATTGAATACTCATGTTTAACGTATCGTTTATGACGGTTGAAGATGTACTGGACAAACAAATATGTCATCAATTCAAATAAGCTAAGGTTACATGAAAAAATAACTTAGATCAAATAGTTAAACACTAGTTCACTTTTTAACTCTATATTTAGCACCCTAAAAAAAAACTGTTTTGAACTCTTTAAAAACAAATCGTTTTCCACATACTCTTCTTATTATCGCATCGGATGCCATGCGCAATTTTCCATATTCGATTTAATAAGATCATCTGTTTCCACAAAACCCATCTCGAGAATTACACAAATTACCATCATATAAAACCATTTCACTAGAACTGACAGGGATGCGGTACGTCCCCGGAGGAAGCGCCGCGATGGAAAGAGCCACCCTATACCCTATATCCGCGCGCACGACACGAAGAAAAATATACACAAACACATCATTCGCGAAAAATATGGAGATATCGAACGAGGTGTGAAATAGGCCAGGAGGTATGGAGAGAGGACGCGCCGGCAGCGGAAGACAACCGAAAAAACTTGGCTCGTCGAGAAGAAGAAGCGCGCTCTAAAGAATCATATCGAACCTTCATTTCATTCCTCTTATGACACGGCGGACGGTGACGGGGATGCGGAGGCAGAAC
>RXPK01005086.1:0-22044 GCA_004143645.1 Protaetia brevitarsis | reverse complement strand
AAATAAAATAGTTTTTTCTGATCTCTATTTTGACGGTGTGTCTTTTTTTTTATATTTCAGAGAGAATTAGAAGAAATATTGTACTAACAGATACAGAATACGAAATAACTGTCATGGAATGGTTTCGTTATGCAAAACAAAGATTTGATAGAAAAACAGCAAAATGTTCAAAGGAATAAAATGCATTCGGGGCGTTTTTCTTATGTGTTATGAGTTGTTGTTTAGATTCTATTCATGTTAATTTATGTGCCTCATAATCTGTTTCCAATACTGAAGTTTATTAAAATGGAATTTAATGTACTTTTTTTTAATCAATAAATGCCTTTATTGTCTTCTGTAAGCAGCATTTTACTTTTTAAAGTATTTATTAATGTATTTCGTTTACTTAAATAGCTATTTATAATATTATTCGTAGTATTACTATTTAGTTTTTACATAGAACTATATGATATATGATTGCCCATTTTAATGTATCTGCAAAAATAACTACAAAAAAAGGCTTATAAAATGTTATATTATAAAAATGTCTTATCCATTATATTTTTCTGGCATTAATGTTTAATGTTAATTTTAATGTAATTTTAGTAAGTGAAGATAAATTCGTATAAACAGAGGGGCCCGATCTATGGAGGGTAACATGAAATTATAATATTAACATTGAATTTCAATAAGACTGATTGAGATTCCGTTTTATATTAATTAAAATATAACCTCTCGATAAACCTCAACATCATGTTTCTTGTATAATGCAGGAAGAACTTTTGGAGTAAATAAAAGATCCTAATAGAAAGATTAGCGTAGATATATTTATAGAAACATTTAATTGCCACACTGTATCAATATTTCTCTTTAACATATGAGAAATGTTACGGAAGAGCTATATACTTCAACATTAATCGTCATGTTAAAGTAATGTTACTCGAAGACCTCGTATTAACATTACTGAGAAATATTGTTTCGTAACATCGCTTAGGCGGACATTAAACAGTCGTAGAAATGTTACTGCATGTGGTACATTGTATATATTTTTTTGTAACATTTCGCGTTACAAGATAACATTTAGACGACGTTATAGTCATGTTATTTTGCCAAGTGGGTTTAGACGCTATACTCTTTTCGTGCTCTTCAAATCTAGCCCTTCCTCATAGCTTCACTTCAACTTCTAGCTGCCTATTAGAATATAGATCTGCTTATTTTTATAAGCCTTTTAAATATTTTCTATCCCCCTGCTTGAAAGATCATAGTATGTCTTCCTAAAGGAAGGCTGATCATTATATTTCCCACCCTGCTGTAGATTCCAACTACAGTCTCGTTTTCCGGTTTTGATTTGTCTGTAAATGGATTGGGTGTAGCTTATCTGCTTCGGGATTTCCATTTCTATTAAAAAGACATGTCAAAATCATTAATAATATCAATATGATTTTAGTAATAAGAGAAACTATTTGACAAAAACTTACTAAATTGTTTAATTTAATAATCACATGAAAATAATGTTTTTTTTTTATTACATATACACTGAAGTTATTACAACTATAAAATGCAACAAATTGCAATTTGCTTCGCAAAAACCCATTACTATTGTATTTCATACGTTCTGCTTTGCTTTTCTTTTAGGATATTCGTAGCTTGTCCGCATACGCGTTGCTCCTACAACAAGAAACGTTTGAGCATGACCAAATATGAAGTGGCTAAGTGCAACACCAGCCTAGAATCCACCCTCATAGCTTACGTTTTCATAGTTAACATATACACGGGAGCTGGTTCGGTGAAAACTTCTCCGATGCAGCGTGAACGAAATAATCATAGGCTGTGTAATAGCTGCTGGCACCCAGTATATCGTTCACGAACCTGCAGCGCTATACGAGTATGTGCTCGTGGATAAACATAATTTTAGCAGATACGAAGTCAGGTTCAAGAGGTTATCGACGTATCTACAGGTAAATAGACACACCTCCTATAGATAAACAAACAAGAATAGAAATAACCCCGATTATAATACAGTAACTTAGAAGCAAAAACGTGAAACTCACTAACTTGCGATTGTTTGCGATTTGCCACGATTACATCAAGATGCGATATTGTTATACTTATGATTTAAATATCCTTAGGGTGTTCACAACTATACAGAGCGTTTCACTTGGATATAATTCTTCTATAACAAAATCAATTAACATATACAGGGTGTTTAAGACCACTCGTCTACTATCTTTTTCTCGCGATCTATTGCAGCTAGACTAATGCGACAAACAAAAAATTAATAACAAAACCCCACCTAAAGAATCATGCGAAAATATTTTTAACTTCCGGAAACGTTCCATTACACCGGAAGTGGATAGCAATGTTCTTATTTTAAATGGAATCATATTTTTTTTCTTACCTCAATGAATTCTACAGATTATTTGAATACAATTTTTATTAAACGTTCTCTATCCCTAAATTCAACAGTTTTTGAGATATTTACGATTTTGTTAAAACTTTGACGTTTTCATCTCTTTCAAAAACGTACCATATTTTGCAAACCATTAAAGATAATGATGTCATTTTACTATAGTACCCAAGAAAAATAGTTGTCCGTACCAAATTCTGTCAAAAGAACCACTGAATTCTATACAGAGTGTTCATAAATCGATTGAAAAAAGATGCGCTAAAATTTTCATAGCCGAGTAAATAATGGTTGGTATCTTGAAAACAACTAGGAAATAGGTATATGCATCCTTTATACCTATCGACGGTGAATTTATTTCTGCATTGAATGGTATAATTAGGAATATAATGTTACATTTTAAAAAAATGAATTTCGAAGATTTCCCATTGACCAACTATATTTATTTCATATTTTATAAATATTTAAAAATATTAAATCTTTCTTGAATATTAGTTATATTAATATAATATGCATAAAATATATATAGAAAATATATTAGGAAACATTTAAAAAATATATATATGTTATGTAGAATTAATAATATTTATTGCAAATGTTTTCTCATATATTTTTCATAACTCTGCAAGAATTTTTGCTTTGTATTTCTGTAAATATTTATTTCATATAAATAAAAAAAAAGATTGAATTTTTGCTTTTGTACATTTGGTGCGTAGAACGAATAATATAAAATGGGTAAAATATGCATACATATTAAGTAGGTATGTACCTATTTAATGTGAGTAGTTTGTAGTTTAAAGATTAAATTAGATAATATATATCTAATATGATTTATTAGTATCTAAGTTGAGCGCTGTAACTTTTCTATTAATATATCTGCGTTTTGTATTATATTATTTGTGATATTTGTAAGTTGCGAACGTCAACACAACACCTCTATTCATTACGGTGCCGGGTTATATGATTTAGTATTGTTTATGCGTCTATGGATTAGGTAACTAGAATGCATACGCGCACGTGCGTATCATCTACGTTTTCATTCGTTTGTCCGTTACATGTTATAGTTTATAATAGTATACGATTAGGGCAGATTAGGGTTAACTGTGTAATTAATTGTTGCGGGGTGTGTTTTAGTTTTTGTGGTGACTACGAGGTAAGCAAAATTTTGAACATGTCATGGCATTTATAAGATAATTGGAATGCACAATATCGCTATGTACAGAAATCGTTTAATAATATAATTGTAGGAATTTTATGCATCATATATGTGCTGCATCTACCAGATAAATTGCTAGTTGATTTGCTTAAGAGATTCATCTCGGTAGATAAGCGTCATAACCTCAAATAGAGGTTAGAATACGTTGTGTTGTTTTATTGTTTGTACGTAGAATGTTTTCAAATATTATGAAATAAAGTAAAAATAAGTATCGTAAGTATTAGAATGTAGCTACCACTCCAATTATTGTAAATGCTTCAAATGTATTAGTAGGTGTTGATATGTTGTATGATGTTTTATTCATGGTATGATCTAATACAATTGGCATTGTTTTAGAGGCCACAAGGAAACGCCATGAGAGCGCCACTACCGAAGATATGAAAAAAGGCATAGGGTTGTACCTGGCACCAGCCAAGGCTAGACTTAAAAATGAGTATTTTTCATTTTTATTGGCTTATTCAAATAAAATGATAATAAATACGTTTGTTTTTTTATTTAGAACACTTCAATTAAAAAATAGTGATTAATTTGATAAACCTTCAGTATGCCTTAAAGATGCCAGAATTATTGATTATTAACTTGTATGGTGAAGTGTGAAAAACAAGTTCTTGCCATTTAGACAACTCCTATGTATGTTTCAACTTTTCGTTATCGACGTTATACATTCTAACTAACCAAGAACAATTTTAGTTCATTTTGACAAATTAAATAGATTGCATAAAAAAAATCAATTTTCATATAAATATTTTAGAAAAAATATAGCGCTTACATTAATTTTAAATATGGAATAAAATATTTTAATTGAATATTTATCTATATTTTGAAAAAAATATGAAAATATATTCAAAAACCTCTCGCGAAAAATATTTATAAAATATATTTTTAAAAATATCTATGTAATATTTCTGGCTGTTAGGGTTAAACGACCATAAATTGCACCCATTCGTTTAAAATAAGAGTGAGTACTATAAGGCTGAAAATATTTTGTTTAACTAAATCATAGTCGACCACGACTACTCTGCAAGTTTCGAAATCAAATTCCTACTGAAAGTTCGAAAAATCCTAATGACTCCCTGTTCGGATTGGACAACCTCGTATATATAAATACCGATAATTTTACACTAATTCTACAACAATTTCTCCAATGAGAAACCAGCAAAAATATTATTTTTAAAATGTGCCCTGATACATCCTATATTAGAATATAGTTTTTATGTTTAAAACAAAGCAAAATATTAAAACTTTAATTAAGTTAATTAAGAAATCGTGTCGATTAGTGTAATTTTACGTTATAGAAAAACCATATTCCCACATAACAGTTTATAAAAGCTTCATTTCCTATCCGCATTTCAGAATAACTAAAGCAGATTTTCTTATTTTTAGGCGCTAAATTCAAATTTTATTTTATTCTTCAGGGTCGTAATTTATCACCTTCCTTATATTCCCACGTCTGGGACTATTGTCTCCACCTGTGGCAATGGCAACGCGGCGATTGGCTACCGGAAATGATCCAAGAGTGCCCCAGCTCCTTGAAGGAAAACATAATGCAAGCCCTTTACGGAAAACACCTCTCCAATCATTTCCTCTTCTCGAACACGCACATGGATTTCTACGACAATTAGTAGTCCAGCTGGAACGTTTTGTCTTCTTTCCAGGAGACTCTATCGTCGAGAAAGGCGATTTCGATTGTTGCATGTATTTCGTGAACAGCGGAGAAGTGAACGTGTACCAGATAAAGGAGAAAGCGGAAGTGAAGATGATGGTCTTGACTGCGGGCATGTCTTTCGGCGAAGCCCAAGGTCTATTCTGCATCTCCCATCAGTATTCTTACAAGGCGAATACTGTTTGCGATATACTGATACTGAACAGGAATCGTTGGGAATATCTATTGAAATGGTTCCCGGCTTCTAATGAGGATATCATTCAGAGGGCCCATGAATATCGCTTGGATAATTTTGAAGGCGCCAGTGCGAATCGAAGAGCTAATTTATAAGATTATGTAATGATAATTTAATTGTGATGTGACCTATTTATTGATTGCTATTAACATAATCATCTGTTATTTTTCTTTGTGAAAAAAGAAAGGAAATAAACGTTTTTGTTTATTTGAATTTAATTAAAACAAAAAAAAAAATCGGGAAAATTATAGAGCCATCTATGACTCAAGGAAGCTAAACGAAATACCAATACACAGAGATTCAAATGATTGTCCATTTCCGCTCCAATAGATAGTAACAGGGTGTAGGTATATGCCGCGTGTTTGTAATGAAGGTTTGAACTAAGCTCAGTGTTGGAACATAAGAAAATAAACGGATCTGTCATAAATAAGGAAAACGTAACCTATATTTGAACTCGCATTATATAACGACTATGGATTGGTGTTTCTGCTTTGTAAAAATGAAATGTTATTAATTTACTTTACTAAATTATGATTTTTATAATTCAGTAGCTAGCTGGTGTTTAACTAAATTATTTATTACTTTAAATTATGACATACAATTAGTATAATTATTAAGTGTCAAAAACTGCATCTCTCAGTTCTTCTATGGTATGCATGCGGTTTCTATAGATCCTATTTTTTAGATAGCCGAACATGAAGTAATCTAATGGGGTTAGATCAGGCGATCTTGGTGGCCATCCTTTGTGCTCTAACGACCTGTTCAGCAAAAAACTGTTGAAGATATTGCAGGTTTGTCGAGCAGTATGTGCTGGAGCATTATCGTGCTGAAAATAAACCTGTTTTCAAGCTCATTTTCTTGTAACTCTGCAATAAACAATTCCAACATTTGTTGGTATCGTTGGGCTGTTACAGTTTGCTCGAAGAAAATTGGCCCTATTATTCGTTGCCTGGACATAGCTAACCAAACTCCAACTTTTACGGGATGCAATCGCGTTTCTCGAAATTCGTGTGGATTTTCTGCAGACCAGATACAATAGTTTTGTAAATTGATATAGTCTGTTAGATAAAACCAGGCTTCATCCGAAAAAAAAATGATTTGAATAGCAAGTCATCGTCTCTTAAATTGTTATTAAACCAATGACAATATTCCAATCGCCTATCGTGATCTAATGGTAATAATTCCTGTACCGTAGAAACTTTATAGGGATGAAAATGTAACTTTCTTTTGACAGCTCATTGCGCTGAAGTGTATGATAAGCCTATAAAATTATAAAATGTAATAAACTATTTTACTTAATGTTAATATTGATTTTTTACCTGTTTGTTGAGCTAATTACCACAGATAGATTCCCTTATTTTCTTACAGTATTCAGAAATACTATTGTTGGTGATATTTGAGTAAATATAAACGATTGAAAAACATAAAAATTAAAACATAAAATTACCCAAGATTTTGTATTGTATCAATAGTTATTTTAATGCCTTCGTTAAAGTCACTAAAAATGTTGGCGGGAAATTTAAATTTAGCTATTAGGGAAACCCATTAATGGCCAGGCACAAAAATAATTTTCTTAAAAAAAATATATGTATGCTTTATTTACGATAAAATTAAGGGAAAACACATAATGATAATAATTAATAATTAAGGTGAAAACCATAGGTAACCAAATATAGAGATTTATGAAATAATTCCCTAACAATAGTTTGATAGTGAAAACTCAGTAAACTGCTTTCGTTAGCTGAGAAAATAACAAAAAGAAATGGCAACAACAAACAAGAAATAATATACATTTTAGTAGAAAATAGACAAGAACGTGACATAAACAATATCACAACCAAGCCATGCTATTATATGCATAAATCTAGGGTTAACTTATTTTACTACCAACTTAAATTTCAAGTTTCGCCCCTTTAATTTGACCTTGAACTTAATCATTTATGAATACTTGTTATGCATGTATATTAATTATATATTAAAAATATAGGCCGCAGTTACCGTGATTTTTTTTGCTTGAAATTATTTAATTCTGAAATTTCTGTTGGTAATTATTAGCTGTTTGTTATTATAAGGTTTCACGATAATTATAACACTTCTATATAGGGTTTGCCATATTTTCAAAAGCAAAAATACGGACAGCGCACCATATCAATTAACATTTCCGTGAAATGTTTTTTCAATATTCACTTGAGACATATTGTTTAATTATAATGATATTATATAAAAATACAGATATATATATATATCTCTTCAGACGTGATGCTACTGGAAATGCAATGTTAATCGCACATCATACGAAAGTTTGAATGCTAAAATAACTAATAAATGACAAAAGTACGACTTGAGTACGGCAAATTGGAAACTAGAAAAAAAATACGGACGCCTTGCAGAAATACGTACAAACTACGGACAGTTTATAATCTACACACAAGGCTTACAAAATACGGACTGTCCGTAGAAAATACGGACGTATGACAACCCTACTTCTATATTATAATAATGAAAGGTGTATTACTAGATGTTTAATGTTTATATTCATTTGCATTATTTATGTTTAATAGATTTATAAATCCATTTCAACCGCCATTTACTTATTAAAATTGTAATGAAGTGCGCAGGCCCTGACACTCTGTGAAACGTCAATGCTATTAATTAGAGTTAGAGGTTATGTTTATATGTGAGTTTGTACTATAAACATTTTCGCATCTCTGATTTTAAAACGATGACTCTACGTACATTCGGCGACAAACCAATCAGTTTCCAACTGGACGAGAATGGCGAATATTACTGCGTTGGATCTGAGGTAATTGCAGTTAAAAAAGATACAGATTTATCGTAACAAAAACATTCTCGTAGGTTGGGAATTACTTACGCCTCTTCAGAGGCTCGCTATACAAGAGATACCCGGGCATGTACCGGAGATCCATCACGAACGAAGAACGGAAAAGATTAATCGATCTCGGTTTGAGCCAGCACGTTTTAGCGAGCAGCGTTTCTTTGTTGCGCGCTTCGGAAGTCGAGGACATCATCGAGGGAAACGATGAGAAGTAAAACTAAGCTCATTTAATATAATGTTTCAGTTTGATTGATTAATCCATGTTTAAAAGATACAAAGCCGTTTCTGTTCATACGTCGGATCCTCCGTTACCGAGGGAAGGAAAATCTAAGAAATCTATGCAATGGGTGCCGTCTTTACCCAATTCCAGCCACCTAGATGCGGTACCGCAAGCAACACCGATAAATAGGAATCGTGTGGCTACGAAAAAGGTCAGTCAAGAGGATTTTAGTGATTCCCGCGTAGGATTACTTTAATTTTTGCCGAAGGTGCGGACGTTTCCGTTGTGCTTTGATGACACCGATCCCCAAGTGAATCTCGAGAATGCGGCTCAGGGCGAGGTACTTGTTCCGATACGCTTGGATATGGAAATTGAGGGGCAAAAACTGCGGGATACTTTCACTTGGAATAAGAATGGTATGTAATAGAATCTATTTTTACCTGTTTTTTATATATATTCCGTTCCATGTTGGGGTAAATGGGAAAATAATATGATAGCATTGATTTTAGTCATTTTTTGGATTTACGGTTTAGAATAATGCTGTTAAAATTACAATTGTACAATGTTTTCTACGGAAATCTTGCCTTACATGCTTAAAAGAACTGTGATTTTTAGGTTATGTCAGTACTCAAAACATCTTCTCAACTTTTATCATCCAATTTGGTTAAAAACGGTTATTAAATTTATTTATTTATTGTTTCGAAATGATAATTCCACTAAGACTAGATACAATGTGTCAAAATTAGCGAACTATGCAATATTCAACAAAAGTCAAAAACGTATGAAGTCGAGAATAGTTTAATTACTAGTTTTAAATAAATTTTTGTTTCCTATGCATTCTATTCCAGTGAATAATAATACATACCAATAAAAATAGTAATGATAAGAATAACAAATTGTTACAGTTAAATTGTTTTCTTGAAAAAAACTTTTGTACATTATTATTTTTGTTGAAAAATAAGATTACATTTGTATAATTGACAGCAAATTTTATCAGGTAAATATAACATCTTCTATGATAAGATGATAAAACGCAAACTTTACACTATATTTTGATGAAAAATTACCATGTGAATTCAAAATGATTGTTCGTTAAGAAAAAAACTGTTTTCCGGAAAAATTTATCTATACTTATTACCAATTTAATGAGCGAAGTTAGCTACATACAAATTTCATACATTAAATGAATTTTCTTGACACTTAACGACATTGGCGTGCGTGTTGTAGTATCTTTGATTATTTATCTTATAATTTTTTTAAATCGTTATATTTACATCTAATATCACCAAACAATAGTATTCTGAATACTGTAAGAAAAAAGGGTATTATCTGTGGTAATAGCTCAACAGCAGATAAAAAATCAATATTAAATTAAGTGAAATAGTTCATACTTTTTATAAATTATAGGCTTATCATATACACTTCAGTGCAATGAGCGTCAAAGAAAGTTACATTTCATCCCTATAAATTTCTATGTGACAGAATTATACCATAAGATCACGGATAGGCGATTGGAATATTGTCATTGGTTTAATAACAATTTAAGGACGATGACTTGCTAAACAAATCATTTTTCTGGATAAAGCCTAGTTTTATTCTAACAGACTATATCAATTTACAAAAACTATTGTATTGGTCTGCAGAAAATCCACACGAATTTCGAGAAACGTAATTGCATCCCTTAAAAGTTGGAGTTTGGTTATCTATGTCCAGGCAACGAATAATAGGCCAATTTTCTTCGAGGAAACTGTAACAGCCCAACGTTACCAACAGATGTTGGAATTTTTTATTGCAGAGTTATAAGAAATGAAGCTTGAAGCAGGTTATTTTCAGCGCGATAATGCTCCAGCACATACTGCTCGACAAACCTGCCAATATCTTCAACAGTTTTTTCTGACAGGTTCGTTAGAGCACAAAGATGGCACCCAAGATCGCCTGATCTAACCCCATAGATTACTTCATGTTCGGCTATCTAAAAAATAGGATCTACAGAAACCACATGCATACCATAGAGAACTGAGAGATGCAGTTTTGTCACTTAATAATTTATACTAATTGTATGTTATAATTTAAATTAATATATAAATTTAGTTAAACACCAGTTAGTACTGAATTGTAAAATTCATAATTAGTAAAGTTTAATTAATTAACATTTCATTTTACAAGCAGAAACACCAATCCATAGTCGTTTATATTAATGCGAGTTCAAATATAGGTTACGTTTTTCCTTATTTATGACAGATCCGTTTACTTTCTTATGTTCCAACACTGACTTAGTTCAAACCTTCATTACAAACACGCGGCCTATACCTACACCCTGTTCCTATCTATAGGCAGCGGAGAATTGACAATCATTTTTGAATCTCGTGTATTCTTTTAGCACACTTCCACTGGGAACAATTTCTATTTCCTATCCCTAAATTCCTCTGAATTCTCACGTACTTTATCATTTCGACATGTGATATTTCTTCATTAGTTTTAATTCCTCAAATTCTCTTCTTTAAACTGACTCTTTTCTTCTTTCATTCATTCATTTTAATTCTTTCCATTCAACTCTTTTATTTCATCCTATTTAAATAACACTATAATTTGAGTGAGTTCTTTCAATTATCCTCTTTTTTGCCTATATTCTTTATCTAGTAATTTACTTTTAAATTATTTCTATATCATCCCTTTCTATCGTCTTCACCTGTTGTTACATTTTCCTAACATTCCTTCACCACTTGTTTATCATTAAAAAATCATTTCCAGAGAGTTGATAGCTCCGGAGCAATTTGCCGACAAGTCCTATGTGACGATTCTGGATTTGAAGCCATTGACATTCGTTCCGGCGATTCCCAACCATCTAGCAACAACTGGACGCCTTCCACGCGAACGTTCGGCCATCATGTGAGGAATCTTGCGATCAACGTTCATAATTAAGTTTAATATACATGTTGCAAACATCTCTGGTGGATCAGGTGACGATCATAGCGGTTGAAACGATCGTCGATATAAAGTTGAGACTATTTTTCACTTAGGTCGAATGGATATGTCGAGAAGGAGAATAACCCGAATCTTCGCCATCAAACTGTGCGCTGAATTGGGTTTGGGCGGGGAATTCGTAACCGCCATCGCTTATTCCATCCGTGGCCATTTGTCTGGCATCAAAGGACGTACCTTTTAGCGAAGCTCCTTACCGACGTGGGGTACATAGATCTTACTGCGGGACGTGATGTGCGAAACTTTCAAAATAATTTCTTCTTTCAGGTCCCATTTCGTCCTCCTAGTGAAGCAGATTCAATGGCCCCTTCTTGAGACGCTCACCGACGCCGAGATGGAGAAAAAGATTCGCGACCAGAAGGAAAATACCCGCAGAATAAGACGCTTAGCCAATACAACAACCTGATGGTAGTCTAATTTTTTTCTCGAAGCAGTATTACTCTCTCTGTGTCAATTTGCTTGTATTGAATGTCCTCAAACATTGCCTCTTCTAGATTCATTTTCTCGTTCTTTTTTTGTTTGTTTTTAGGGTGACTACGAGACCGTTGTAGGATTGATGCCCTAAAGCGTAGCGTTTGCAAACAATTGACGGCTTTGTTAGTAATTTATATATAGGTTTAATTATTACTTAATGTAATGTCCAAATCTCATCTCAAATCTGTTTTTAATATCGATTAAGTCTCCATTATGATATCCTGTGTATTCGAACAAAATTGTATGTGTAATAAAAATAAATAAATAATTAAAAATAAACTCGAATGTTTGTTTAACATTTTCATTATTTCCTTAGTAATTAAATCAAAAAGAAAAACAAATAACATACCCTATTCTATGCACACTTTAATGGAGAAATCGAAGTGTTGAAAACCGGAATTCGATATCTCTAATCATTTTCGAGATATTCGCAAAAAAATACCGAAAATTGTTAAATTTCCTTATTTTTTACACTTGAATCGTTAATTTGTGTATAAACTACCATTCTGATTTCGTTCTGAAATGTTCTCCTGATCTCCCCGAGTCTTTTGAGACTAAATTGAACCTTCTAGCTGCCGTATTTCTGGAGATATGTTAAAAATAACTGAATCGTGATGTAATGCATTGCTAATTGTCATACATGTCCGCCATATTGCTTTGCCATTCACCCTTAATAGATATCTGTACGACCAAATTTGAGATTTTAATCAATAGATGGCGCTTAAAACTGTCTTTACAAAATTATCTATTTATTAAGGGGGCGGACACATCCCTCTATTTTCGTAACACGAACTAAATCACTCTAATGCAACTCTCTGTCGAATATATTGAACATGAGATGGCGCTACTAGTATACCATTCGCTTACTATTGTTGAGAGAAATGTTAAGTGACAATTTAGAAATGATGGGTAGTTCTGAAAAGAGATGGTGCGTTTTCGACCGTAAATATCTTGTAAACATATTCTTGGGAAATTCCTTCAATTATGATTTATGATTATACTTTTGTAATACATCGCGGCTTTGCGTATTCACTTTCTCTTATGCATTTTGAATTGAAATACCGGGATACTAGTGATTTATTGTTATTATTTACTATTACAGTTGACGGACTTTCGTTGTATCGAATATTTTGTGCACAAAATCTTTTCAACGTGCGTAATGTTATTGTTTATGATTTTATAAATAAACGAAATTTGTTTTATTCAGATTATTTTATCTTTTTAATTTTGTATACTATTTATTAGATTACATAGTTCGTGTGTATTTCTGTGTGGTATGTATAGTTATTGTGAAAGACATTAGATTGTTTCATCGTAGCATACAGTTTGCTTTTATTTGCTCTAAAGTGTGCAAAAATAAGTTCTTACAATGAATAAAAAGTGATCAAAGACTGCAATACATTGTGCTGTGGAAACATGCTTCAATAATTCTAAAAAACGAAGATGTAGTTTTGTTTTCTTTCTGATAAATAAAATGTGGTAAATTCTCTACATATGTTTTCTATATCAAATATATTCATTTTCCTTTTGTATTATAGTGCTCTTACAGTGGACAGAGAAATGTTAAACAGTAGGATATTATATAGACAAATTTATGAAAACTGCTTGAATACTCTGAAAATACATCCGAAGACTTGCAATTTAAACGCTTTAATAGATTATTAAAAAACAATGTGACCAGGCCAATATATTTTAACAATGAATGTTTTTCCATGATTTTTTTGTACCAACAAGTATTACATATCAATTAGGATATTGGAACCTAAAAAGATTTGAACGGAGAATTTGTTAGAAGTAGTAAAATGGTATAACTAAACAAATTAAATTATAAAGTGAATAAAACTTTTTCTTGTTTTATTTATAAATACATTATACAGTTAACTTCTATGTCTATGTAAAACTTATAAAGCTATTGCTTATAACTTCCACAACTAGTCATGATTCTTTTAAATATTTCATCGTCAAAGCAAACATCACATTAATAAAACAATATCTATTATGTTACACATATAATATAATACTTAAAATTATTTATTTCCCTATCGCTAGAAAATGCCCCTAAGTTCACTTTGTATTGTAGTCACGAAAGCCGGTGGCTACAAAACATCAGAGGTGCCAACAATTATGTCCTTACTGTTACACTGTGAAAATACACATTTCTTCAGATTCAAGACGAATAGTAGGATTTTTAAAATAAACTTTTTACATAATATTGTTTTCTTCACTGCAAAATTATAAAAGTAAAATAAAACCCGCACATTTTTTGCAATAAAACTCCAATTTCTATTTTAATTGAATAATATTACATTGTAATTCCTCTAATATCCTTTGCATAGTTTATAAGAAGAAATGAACAAGCTACTACAATAGAATACATTCCGTCAGAAAATTGCACTACAGAAACATATAAAATCATAAACATAAAGTATTTCTAATTAATTAAAAGCCTACTTTTTGGTGTGCCATCTACGTCACGAATGCCAAACTAAAGTAATATCTGTTATAGCAGATATCTGTAAACTTCTCTTCTGTGCATCCCAGTTTTGTTTTTCAAGTTGTTTATCATAATTAGATTGTTTAATTAGCTACTCTTATGCTTATTTTATTTCTACAACAATTCCCGAGGTAAGCCATGCAATTTTATCTACATTTACAGCTTCACATTTAAATTTTTGTTAATCTTCTACATCGCCTATTCATTCATGTTTCACATTTTGTTTTTAAACAATATATTTTAAGTATGCAATGGAAAATGTATCGTTTCGCTCCGTATATTCATGGAGAGTGTGTAAATGCCCTTGTTTTCCAGAAAAACCGCCCATGTTGCGAAATTAACTTGAACAAACTAACCCATGTTATACTGCCATTATGTTGGCGCGAAAGAGGTTTGTAAACGCCCCCTTAATAAATTTCTATACGACAAAATTTGAGATTTTAGTCAATAGATGGCGCTTAAAACTGTCTTTGCAAAATTATCTATTTATTAAATTTATATAATAAATAAAGAGTTTCTCCATTTCATTTGATTAAAATACTACATATTTTTAAAATTATTTTATAAAACGAACACATTGTATATATAAAATATCAAATTTTATATCTTTAAAAATAAAATATAAAACTAGCTCTCAAATTACCAAGTTCTGTATATCTCTATTACCGATTCAAATTGAACTGGTTCGGCACCTTGAACAGAGATGGCGCTTTTTTTATTTTGAAAAAAAACGCGCCTATTTTTAATTTTTAATCACACCCCATATGGCAGCTAAACGCGCTGCAATTCGAGATGAAAATATTAGAAAATCAGGTCTACCAATAATTATAAATAAGTAGCAATTGGTAGCAACTTAATAAATCTAATTTATCTTTAGAATTGTTTAAAAAAAAAAAAACGTACATAATTGCTAGATCTATAAAGAATTAAGAGATTATGAGTAAAGCGAAGTAAGTAACGGGATCATTCTGATAAGATAAGGATTAAAACTGAATCAAACAAAATCCTCTTGCGTGCAGTTATTTATAATTTATTAAACGTATCAAAGTGAATTTTTCTAATATGGAAGTAAATTAAATTCACATTTTATTACGTTTTGCTTCTCTGTTAAGTATAAAAGATGTAAAAATATAACGTTGACAGTTAAGTTTCGCAAAGTTCCGTACATTCTAACCTCAAATGTCAACAAGGTATCGAGAAAGCCGAGTTCCGTGGATTAAAAATAGACTAATTTATGTAACAAATGTACCATAGCAGTAGTATATCGAACTCTAAATATAAACCGGACTGAGATGAGCCAAGATTCCTCTTGGCAGTATAGCAGCGCAGAGAATATCTTCGGCGTCGTCACTTGAGCGATTTTGTGCATTCCCATAAAAGATTACACGGAAGACCCGTGGAGCACCTACTCTTAGCATCCCTAGTTTATTTGGTGATATGTTTCGTCGTCTACATCCTGACAACCAGGTGGGATTACATGCAGTTCACACGAGATATAAAGAATTCCCACAGAGTGCTGTTAGTTATCGCCCACCCTGACGATGAGTGCATGTTCTTCGGCCCCACCATACAGAATTTCGTCAGGAGGAAGAACTGTTCGCTGTATCTAATGTGTATGTCAGCAGGTAAACATTTACAAAGTTAATATCGTTCAAGAAAGTGAGGTTAGTTATTTCTGCCAAAGGTAAAAATTACGGAATGGATAAGATACGAAAGAAAGAACTTTACGCGGCTTGCAAGGTATTGGGAATCGACGAAGGTTGCGTCACGATCTATAATCAACACTAAATGCCCGATGCCATGTCGGAGAGGTGGCCGGAAGAGTTGTTGGGCAACTCATCTTGCACCAAGTCGAAATGTACGATATCGATACTTAATAACGTTCGTAAACACGTGTCAGCCGGCATTTGAACCATTGTAGTATATATTATGCGATCGCACACCTCAGTATCGAGAGATGCCTGCCTAAAAGTAATTAAGATCGAAATGAATTTTTGAAATTCGATATTGAATCTTCGGTTTTTTGTTTTTTCTTTTTTTTTGCAGGTTGTCGTGTTTTCGTTTAGAATCGGTTAATATCCTTAGGAAATATTGGTTGATATTAGATATACCGTTGTGTTTTTGCTTTCTAGGTATAGTAAGTCGTTTTTTATTTATATTATTTTATTAGAATATACTAAATGCATGTTAATTGAGAAATAACTAATAATAAACTACTACACTACAACATCCTAAAACCTTTGATAATCTACGTATTAAAGAAAAACGAACATAAATTGTAATAAATTCATACCTTCAAATGTGTATCCCGATAATAAAATTTAACACTTAAATAAAACACTTTACTTAAACTTGCAACATCACTTCAGGCTAATAAATCACAAATTTCACTTTGCCGGTAAATATTACGCGATAATTAAGCACTGGAATCACTTTATTTTTAATAGAATTTGCGATGAAATAGTTAGATAGAGTTAACCTCCATATTTTAAAAATCGAACTAATACTGAATTTCTCCGATAGGTTGGTGCATATACGTCAAAATTTAAAATTAAAATCGGTTTTAAATCGTTCAAAATAAGTCGATTTGAATTAAATAATATTGATTTTAAATGTTAAAAATTTCGTTTAATTGTATTTATTTTATATTAATACGTTAAACATCACAATATTATCAAATAAACGAAAGTTCTAACCTAACTTCAAACAGAATTTATTTCCTACTCGGAACAAACTGAAATTATTTCTGGAGGTTATCTTTGCCGGTAAATTCAAATTTAAATTTATTATACATGTATTATTTTTGGGTTTTTTTAACAAGTATTGGTATTATTATTAATTTTTTTATCGATTTCCTATATGGTATATTTATTATATAACAGAATATAAACAAGAACTCCAACAATTACAACTAATTTTTGACTTTAATGAACCTAACTCGACTGTAGCGTTCAAGCAGTAAATTTTTGGCGCTAAATTTAAATAATTTCAATAAATGTATTATTAATTTTATCATATTTTCCGTCGATTTCGGATTATATTAATAGAATTTTAGGTATATAGCTACCAGTGAAGACAGATCGAAGATCCATACTGCCATGAAGCAGCATAAATCGCAACTGGTTTGGTATCGGAGGTTATATTTAATGTTCTCTCGATACACTATAATAAATACGTTGCAACAGATGGACATATCGGATATAGAATTGGATTTGGAAGTCGACGATTGACGATGAACGATTTATATTGGTCGTTGCCTGTATCTTTTGGGGTATTTTTAGTGCAATAAAGTTACGAGAGATGATTTGGTACAACTTTAAAGCAGTTAGGGACGTTTTTGTTTTACTAGTTTTAAATTTTACTATTATTTGTATATGAGGATAAGATACGTAAATGTAAGTATATTATAATAGCGAGTACTGTTTACCTGTAAATCTTTTGTACAGATAATATTTTATACATTGCTCAATCAAGTCTTGTACAAAACTGTAAGTATATTATAAAAAAATGGTACGTTATAATAACTATCATGTGAATCAAATGCTGTGAGATTGAAACAAAAAGAAAATATTTTTAATTATGCATTTCTGCAATATCTTCCTTTTTTAAATAATACACCAAGCATTTAATAATCTTTACTTCTCGGTATAAACCCAAAATTCCTTAATTCCCTTATTGTTCGTAAGCGTGATTCGTTTCGTGTTTATCGTCAGGACTTAAAGTTTTGTATTACCTAATATTTTAGTGAATTCGATTATCCGAGAGCTACCTCGTTTATATCATTATCATATCGTTTTTTTATAGGTGCGAAAATCTTTGTTAAAACGTGATTTTACCTATAATTTCTTTGTTTATAAGCGTCAAAAAACATTTCATTTGTCGTATGTTTTTATCGATTATGCTGATGTAATTATTTAATCCCAATATGTATGTAAAGGTTTTTGTACTTTTTATCAGAAGAAATGCTTTGTAAATATATATATCAATAAAAGAAATTGTCTTTATTTTTTGTGTTGCATATTTTTTTCACCTTTTTAAGATTTATCACATTTAGAAACAGTTATTTGGGTTCCTTTTCTCAGTGTTTTACTAGTTTTGAGATTAAAATATTTAATTAATTAATAATATTGATATAACTTTTTCCTTTTATTTAAAATTAAAAAGAGATTGTTGCGACATCTATAAGGAAATATTCAAACTATGGCGTATAGTTTCTATTATTTTTCTATAGATGACGCATTAATTTCTAATAGAATTATATTAATTTAAATTTTATTGAAATTTATATTCTATCTATTCACAAAATTATTTAAAATATTGATGATATAATTAAATTATATATTCAAGGCCATAGTTCAATTATTTCTAAGTAATTCTGATTATTTATAGTTAGTTTTTAATAGTTTTAATTTAATTAATTAATTTAAAGCGTTTTTAACTGAAAATTGTTTCGTTTATATTTTCTTAATATTTTAGAAGAATATTTCTGTTATTTTAAATATTATTGCTTTATTGGGAAAACATATTTTTTTCTTTCTAATTTATTGATTAGATTACAGTTATCTATATATTCTTATTACCCACTCCTTAAGTTATAGTTTGGCTACCGTAGGGAAGATGGCGCTACTTCTGTAGAATAATTTTATTAAGTTCACACATAATAATAATAATATCAGTTTATTGAACAATACTACCAATTTAAAAATACATAGAAAGTTGAAACTAATTACCAATTAGTTGCTAATTACATTTCACTGGTTATTAAAAAGGATAATTTTTGCAATAACCTATGTTAAATAAATTGATTATATTGACTTATTATTTATTTAATTCTTAAAATTAACAGATACAAATCATATCGCCAAAATTTTGATTCGGAATTTCTTCAATTGAATGGAAACTTTAAAATTAAGTATTTTTTTATATCATTAGAAATATAATTTGCGGCGAAAATAGCAGATTTTCATAGTGAATAAAAGTAACAGGGTTTGATACGTAATTTTAATGTTAATTTAAGTAATTTTAAACGATTTTAAAAGGGGAAGGAAATACAAATATATTTATAATTACAGATATCTGGAATCGAATTTACTATCAATGTGATGTAGTTCTGCCGTTTTCCAATCGATGGCGCCACAGAATATACAAATAGAGAATTAATTTGTCAGAATTAAATTTTATTTATCATTTTTGATATTATAGTACATCTATAAACCCGTAATAAAATTGCGAATTATGCAGTTGCGTTAAATTTCAATTGTTTTTATTAAATATCTTGCTAAAAATATACATAGAATTAAATCAAATCACATCGCCAAAGTTATAATTCGGTAATTCTTCAACTGAATAGAAACTTAAAATTAAGTATTTTTTCCCATCATTAGAGATATAATTTGTAGCAAATTATATAGTAGATTGTCATGTTAATTTAAGAAATTTTAAACAATTTTAAAAGGGAAGGAAATATTTTTCTTGATTACAGATATCTACAATTAAAGGTGCCATCATTGTGATGTAGTTCTGTTATTCTCCGTTCGATGGCGCCACAGAATAATGCAAATAGAGAATTAATTTGACAGAATTAAATATTATTTTTCATTCTTGATATTATAGTACATCTATAAACCCGTAATAAAATTGCGAATCATGCTATTACGTTAAATTTCAATTATTATTATTATTAAATTTCTTGTTAAAAATAAACATAGAATTAAATCAAATCATATCGCCAAAGTTATCATTCGGAAATTCTTCAACTGAATAGAAACTTTAAAATTAAATATTTTTTTCCCATTATTAGAGATATAATTTGTAGCAAAAACAGTAGATTGTCATGTTAATTTAAGAAATTTTAAACGATTTTAAAAGGTGAAGAGAATGCAAATATTTTTTAATTGCAGATATCTGTAATCGACGTTACCATCATTGTGATGTAGTTCTGCCATTCTCCGTTCGATGGCGCCAGCGAATATGCAAATAGAGAATTAATTTGAGAGAATTAAATTTTATTTATCATTTTTGATATTATAACACATCTATAAACCCATAATAAAATTGCGAATCATGCAATTACGCTAAATTTCAATTATTATTATAAAATTTCTTGCTAAAAATAAACATAGAATTAAATTAAATCATATCGCCAAGGTTATAATTCGGTAATTCTTCAACTGAATAGAAACTTTAAAATTAAGTATTTTTTTCCCATCATTAGAGATATAATTTGTAGCAAAAATAGTAAATTGTCATGTTAATTTAAAAATTTTTAAACGATTTTAAAAGGAAACAAAATATTTTGTTAATTACAGATATCTACAATCGAGGGTATCATCATTGTGATGTAGTTCTGCTATTCTCCGTTCGATGCCGCCACAGAATATGTAAATAGATAGAGAAGTAATTTGACAGAATTAAATTTTATTTATTATTTTTGATATTATAGCACATCTATAAACCCATAATAAAATTGCGAATCATGCAATTACGCTAAATTTCAATTATTATTATTAAATATCTTGCTAAAAATAAACATAGAATTAAATCAAATCACATGGCCAAAGTTATAATTTGGTAATTCTTCAACTGAATAAAAAGCTTTAAAATTAAGGTATTTTTTCTCCAGTTATTAGAGATATAATTTGTAGCAAATTATATAGTAGATTGTCATGTGAATTTAAGGAATTTTAAACGATTTTAAAAGGAAATAAAATATTTTTTTTAGGTACAGATATCTACAATCAAAAGTACCACCATTGTTATGTAGTTCTGCTATTCTCCGTTCGATGGCGCCATAGAATATGTAAATAGAGAATTAATTTGATAATTCAATTTTATTTTTCATTTCTGTATTATTATAATATATCTAAAAATCTGGTAATAAATTGCGAATTTCATCATTTAAATATGGTGAACATGTTTTCCTCATTTCCATCAACGCTTTTTGTGCATATTTTAATACTTATAATGTAATAAAAATTGATATTATCGGATACTTTAACATTATAATTAACACGTTTCTGTACTCGTCACGTCAATATTTATTATTCGAAACAGCTTGTCCGCGTGACATCTCCACTGACAAACAATTCAAACTTCCCGGAAGTTTTTATCAGCTTTTTTTTTTCTACTTCCCATCTCCCAGCCTACTTTACCCCCGTGATATTTCTCCCCCAACCCCTCCCTTTATCTCATCGGTAAACAAAACAACATCCCGCATAAGAGCACCCAGCAGAACAAAAGCGTCCAACGAAATGAAGGGTGCTCGATTCGATGAGAGAAGACGCGCCGCCGAGTAGGTAAAAGTCTTATCCGTCGCACAAACAGCCAGGGAGGAAATGGGCCAACACGGGACTGGAATTTCCGTCATCCGATGACTCATTCACGTATATACGTACTCGCCATAATTCAATCTGATTCGGTGGCGTCGCTGAGCGTCTTTCTGAATGAGACGACGCCATCCTGTGTGGTCGTTTTCGATAATCGAAAATTCGCGGTATGCTCGTTCGACCCCGCTAGGCGGCGCCAACCGAGAAGCTTTTCTC
>RXPK01005085.1:0-64612 GCA_004143645.1 Protaetia brevitarsis | reverse complement strand
GAAAAAAAACTAAATTGTATATTTCAATAATAGAACTAAGTCTATCGATACGATTCAAATAAAGATCATGTTTTAAATTTAAGACCCTTCTTCCAAATTTAGAGAATCATAAAGGAAAACTTAATGATTGATCATATTGATATTTTGTAGCACTTTATCAAAATTTGTTAGCTTGAAACAACACCAAAAAAAATTAACATTAGTTCTTATTGACTTTTACCAATCTAATTATTTCTGAGCGGATGGGAAATCACTGGGGATAATCACAACTCTGAAGAGTTTTTTTAATTCAAAAGACTTACGAGTATAAATCTCGCTATAGAGACTTGTAAGGATAATTTAAAGCTAATGCTCTTTAACTTTTATGATATCAATACTATTATTATGTTGCGTATTCAAGAATAAGCAATAAATTTAACTCAGTAATATTAATCATAGATATAAAACAGAACTATTACCGTCAGGCTCTAGAAGGGATCTTCCAAAAAGGTACCTACTTGTAGGATGGAAATATAAAGATTACTTCTACTGAATAAAAAATATCGCTAATTTTTCAATTAAAAAGCAGTTAAAGATTATTTACTTAATTGAATTGTACTGTGTTCAAGATTTATAGCAGTAAGCTAGTTTCTGATGTGACTATTTTGCTTATACGGTTGTCTCTTTTTTCGGTAACTTGTATACCCTTTAGAAAGAATGTTATTATTATATTATTTATATTATATTATTATTATTATTATTATATTATTATTATTATTTATTATTAATTAAATCTTTCTGCAAAAAAGAATTTGACATCTCAGTCTGGTGATCTGTAAAGAGAAGTATATTATATTGTTGGTTTATTTGGAAGTGATTGTCGACCACAGATTCAAATTTCTTGTAACAACCAAGACAAGATCTATATTTTGGAAATTGAAAGTACAATTCCCTTTACTAAAAATTGCGACGCCACCATTTTTTATAGAACGTCGACAATAAGAGGTCTGTAATTGGTAACCTGGTAGTACTATGTGTTACTGGATGCCTCAACAATGTCAGTAAAGACACACAGCAGCATCTTTATCGCCTAAAAATACTTCCATTGTATCTAATTTATTACTTAACGATTGGACGTTATGATGGATAATTTTTAATCCTTGTGGTGTTAGTTTAGCATTTTGACGTTGCCGTCGGTTACAAAATTTATATTCCGACTATCAACAATCTGTATCTGAGTAAGGTTACTAAAATTAATATACTAATTAGAGGGAACATTGGCGGTAGTGGACCAGAAATTTGCAACAAACGAAGCAGTACGAGGATATCAGCTCACACCTTCTTAAAGTGTAATCCAGTTCCCAAATATTTGTTTGCTATTTCCAGTTTATTAATATCAAAAAAAAATATAGATTGGTAATTACACAATGAGTTAATCATCGAATACATGTTACAGTAAATCCTAAAATGTATATAATTGTTGTAGAAGTTGATCTCGAGATCTGAGACGTTGAGATGACTTCAACAATGTAGATACGTCGAACTGTGTCTCACGCACACTGTTTCTACGTTGATTAGGCTGACGTAAGCTTTTCAATTGTTATGAAGATTTTCAATAATAATTTGCATAATAATTATTTAAAACGGTTGTGAGGTTAGCAAATAACACCGCAATATGAAATTAACTTGAGTTATTTACACTAAGACACTTAAAATTATTAATTCAAACAAAATACTAACAATAAATCACTGACTAGACTATTAAAACGCTGATTAGTAAATGACTTAATTCCCAATGCCTTTAATTTAAGTAAACATTTATTGCACCGAGATATTTATATTAAGTAAAATTCGCTCTAACCAATCGACGCTGACCTTCGGGCCAAATACGTTGCCATTATTTATATTTGCACCGGGACTACGGAGATCCTTCCAGCTACATCTAGGGCGTGCTGCAAGATTGAGAAAATAACACGATATATTCGACCCGTACTGCCTCTGTCATTCCTCTTTCGAAACTTCGTACGTAGTGTCTTATTCCGCTCTCTTTTTTGTTTCGTTTCGGACATAGCATGCGCTCTCTAAATTCCCGATCCTTGCATTAGCACTAGTCATCCGTTGCATACTTGTATGGAAGCTTGCATAATTGTTTTTATGATGTTGTCGTCTGATTGCCCCCAATACATCTTGAATAATAATAATAATAATAATAATAAAATAAATAATAATAAATAAATTTATTGCTACTTGGTTAAAACAGTACAAACGTTTACATATCTTCCATAATTTTCATTCATATACTTCATAGAGGCAGGGTCTAACGTACTAATAGAAGGTGTACAGCTCCTTAAATCTATAACATTACCATGTCTTAATATTGAAGTAATTTTTATAAAACTTAAACATCGTATGAATCTCTTTTGTTAAGACAAGGATGTTTGGGTAACAGTATCACTCCTGTTCTGGTTATATAACTGTGCGAAAAAGAAATCATGTGAAAGGGGTTATTCCTCATTAAAAAAGCTAAGGTTCAGATATAACATTGCATATACGGTTAATATGTTGTTATCTCATAATAAGCCTCTACATGAGGAGTTGAACTGTAACCTCAACATAAATCTAAGTACCCTTCTTGATATACAAAACACGGTGTAAGGTCGCGGCTGCTACCCAAAAATCAAACATTTTAAAACAGGGTAACACATTCCATAATACGCTATCCTAAATGACGTCGTCATCAACTGCTCAAGTAAAATTGCGGATGCAATAGGAAAAGGAGCTGAACTTTACTGCAAACCTATATCTATATGGCTTTTTCCACTTGAGGCACATTAATAATGTTGATAAATTATCTCCTTGTCTTAGACCATTATTGATCTTTATTTCTTCCGTTAATCCTTCCGTTGTTACTACTCTTGCTTGGGAACCCTCCATTTCTTCCGCCACTGCTCGTCGATTTACTCTGTCAAAAGCCTGTTGAAAATCTATGAATAGTGTATGGAGTTGTATTTTGTGTATATTGCGTATATTGCGGTCACCGTTGATCTCCCCTTTTGAAACTTGTTGGTTTCACTATTGCTCTTCCACATATTTTGCTAGCCTGTCTCTGACAATCACTCATTATTTTGTAATGGTATTCAGTAACATTATTCCCCTTATAATCTTGCGCATGTATAGGCATCTCCCTGTTTGAAAATTAGTATCAGCAGTCCAGATCTCCATTCGTTGGGCATTGTCTCCTGCATCCAAATTTCGTTAAACATGCTATACACTCGCCGCAGTAGTTTCTCTCCACCATTTTTGATTAGCTCATTAAGGTTTTCGTCCAGACCGGGTGCTTTATCGTTTTTCAGTCGCTTCACACTTTCCACAAATTCTTCATAAGTCAGCGTATTTACTTCTTCGCCCCTATTGTCGGTAATTTTTTCCTTCATGTCGTCCGCGCTTCCTTTTAGTTGTTGTAAGTCCTCAAAGTGTTTTAGCCATGCTTCTTTGTGTATTTTAGTATGAATTCTTCTTTTCTTATTCTGTGTTTTAATTAATTCGTATAGTTTTTTGTTGTTTTTACTATTTAATTCTATTTCTTGCATACATTGGGTAAGCCATTGCTCTTTTTTCATTTTACAGCATTGTTCTTTTCTTCAATCTTGCGCATACATTCGTCATCGAACCACGATTCTGTTTCTTTACTTGTTTTTCTCCTAGCGCATTTTCGGCTGCTTGAATTATACTTTCTTTGACGCTTTTCCATTCATTATGTATGCTGTGGTACGTGCTTGTCATCAATTTTTGATTTAATGATTGTAAGTATTCTTGCCGTATTTTTGGACTTTTAAGTTTGGTTACGTTCTATTTTCTGGGCCTTTCTCTCGTCTTAATGCATTTTACTACCTTCATTTTCATTTTAGTTACTACTAGAAAATTCTTAATTTTCTGCTTACGATAAACGCAGTTCCATTTTTTCCTAATTTTTCTCCTCCGGAATAATATATTGTGTACTGATCTTCATCTATTTTTCCTTCACACTTCCATCTTGGTTCTTGTATTCCTAAAATACCTATGTTGTATCTGCTCATTTCTCAGGCAGCTTCTTCTTCAACTCTTCCGGCCGCTAACATTGTTCTTACATTCCAAGATCCTAAGGTTGATGTATTTGCTTTCTTTTTTCGGTTATGTTTCTTCTTCTTGCAGTATGTATTACTTCGTTTGCTTGGTGTTTTGTATTGTCCCCCTTTTCCATTGATTCACTCATTGTTTCATGTTTAGTTCCATGTTTCTTTTTTACCTCTACTGAGTTGTCACGTTTACTGGTTTGATAATTTTCCGTTTTCTTGTCTGTTATTTGCTTGTGCTTTTTCATTGCCTGCCCGTCTTCTTTATTCCTATCAGATTTTCCTGTTCCTAGTTTTTTGGATCTGGCTTTTTCAATTTTTCCTTATTTTTATTCCACCTCCATTCTATCCCACACACAAAAAAATCTATTATCAATCTGAATATTTTTTTTATTCAGATATCGAAACTTAATATATATTTAAATGAACTAAATCTTGTTGGTTAGAACATAAGAGTAAATTCCTGGAAACACAATATACTCTTAGAACAAATAGTCTAAATATTTGCATTGAAGTATACTTCCTCCAAATGAACATTGTTATTGTTGTAAGGAATAAATCTATGCAATCATAGTGAGAAAGTCTGTAGATTCATAATAAAATCCCTTGTACGTTTGATATAATGAATTACTATATAAAATTATTAAATGTTTTGTATTGAAAACATGAAATATTAAATTGAAATTACCATAATATTGAAACATTTGAAACGAATTTTACCCCACCATTTATTGCACTAAAACTTATTTGTCATTGGTTCCCTCTTTTTTAGGAAGGGGTGTAAGTTAATCTAAATGGATACCCCAGCCGTTTCATAGCTATTTAGATAATGGGGTGAAATGGGGCTGATGCACAGATGCCACCATTAAAATATTCGAAGGTAAGGACGTACATGTTATCTAATATTAAAGGATTACTGGTTTAAAAAACTGTGAAATAATACTTAAAGTCAGCGCCATTGTGTCGATAATATATGAACATGATAGGTGTGACATTAACAAACATATGTAGGTATTTACTAATTATTAGTTTTCAGTAGGTAATACCAGCAAGTTATTATACTGATTGAAAATATATCATTAACCAACGCCGACTAGATACCGGACCCAGGCGTTGAGTGGGAAGTATCCCGAGAACACCGGTCGCAACGACGGATACGCATAACATCTATACCTCTACGCATCAATGTCCCGTGCGCAGTCCTGGAGTACCCCGATACGCTACCTTCTCCCAAACTTTGTAAAACTGTAAAGTATGACAGTAAATTTATTTTATTATATAATATTTCTTTATTTATTAATTTTCCCCTACGGAGGTGTTTTGGTGTTACAGACACAAAATTAGTAGGTAATTATTACCCTTGAATAGTAGAAATGCTTAGATTAAGCAGGTGCGTATTATCAGTTCAATATACTTATATTTTGAAAGCAAATAATGGCAATACTTCAAATGATACTTTTATATACTTCCATCAAATGTACATAAATTATTAAGGCATAAATATGATAGTTTCCAGTTGAGGAAATCTATTTACTCAAATCTAAAATAATTATTTTTGTGGTGAAAATATTATATGTTCATAATGATTTTAGTATATCTATTGATTACATTTGAACTAAAAAAATGTTTCGTCTAACAAATTCACGAGTTTGGAAAACTCAACAAATTTTATTCTCAATATAAATACATCAAATTCTTGCTTATATAGGAAGTTATGTTATATTCAATGTGATGCATTTATATTCAAATTGAGGAATTATTTTTTTGTGTGCATTCACCTCAATCTTACTGTAGCCAATTTTCACCGTTTGCCTTTAGTTTTTTCTGCTTTAGCTATTTAAGAGTTATTTAATTCAACAATTATTAATGAAAATAGTGACGAGAACTAATCATTTTTATAGTTTTGCTATTATAGAATAGAGTACTGTTTATTTTCGTAAATTTAACTATCGCTAAAAATTATATTATTAAGTTGTATTAATACGCGCACTTCGCACTTTATATTTTGATTTGTACATGTTTCGCACACGAATTATTAAAAGTAAAAATAATTCTAAAAAATATCTTAACAATGGGCATGAAGTCAATTTATCGCAACTCATGTGACTCGCACTTAACTCTATTAAAAAAAAGCTTTTTTTCCAAAACGGCCTCTGATAAGATAGTATACTAGGTATTAAAAGACGGTCGCTTTGAAATCCTATACATATGTGTTTAGCTTTTATGTGTTTAGATTCCTTAGAAGTGACCCATTAATCCAGGAGGATTACAAAATCTCATATCCTACTTTTTGGTATGTGCTTTTCGTTTTACTTTTTTTTATTTGCTCACTTATTGAGGTTTAAAGTATAAAATTCAAATTATTAATTTTAATGAATTCTAAGCGGAGGTTTTTTCCTTTTTGCCAAAATAATATAGCGCCATAACTACAGATTATGTAGAAATATTAATAAAAATACTAACAAAACTACATTAAAAATATCAAAACTGTTTATTGAAATTTTATATAATAAGAAATTTATAGCGCATTTTTAAAAATATCTTGAAAACAGTAAAATAAATTTAAAATTTGATTTCACCAATGTTTGTATGTAATGAACTGATCTCATTTTTTCGTATCCTTGCTACAAGTTTATTTATCCGGTAACTAAGATTGGATCTTTGATTACAACTCTACTTTTTATTGTAGAAGAAAAAAGTCTTTTATACAAAAACTTTATAGAATTTAATACTACATAACCTAAAAACATTTCTGACTATATAGAGTGTTCTCGAAGTAGACCAAACGTGTGCTTACTCCGTTATTTTAAATGGAACGCCCTATATATTTATTCCACTTTTAAACTCTACGCGAAAAAATAACATGACGTTATATAAACTGCTATACCGAATTGACACGTCCATATCTTCAGAGAGGGACGCAATGTTATATTACGACCTGTATGGAACGACTACATGTATAGCAATGGAAGGCGAGGCTTGTTATTGACAGTGGTAAGTTTTTCTGCATAAGAGCCGTTTCACATGCACGAGAATTTTTACATAAATCATAACAAAAATTAGCCCGAAAATTAGCCCTAAGAAATTTTGTCGCTACACTTTCAGGTCGTTTTACACAGGAATAAAGTTATTTCCATTTGCACTTCTAAAGTTGTAACCTAAATATAAACAATTATGATCCATATTTTGCTGGTTTATCGGTTAACTGCTATTTGTTCAGGATTTCTATGCTTACAACAAATATCGTAAAAATTCCGGTTAAAATTTATTCCTGTGTAAAATGACCTGAAAGTGTCGCGACAAAAATTCTTACGAAAATTGTCATCAAAATTTTCCGGATAAATTTTGTTATAATTTGCGTAAGAATTATCGTACGTGTAAAACGACTCTAAATCTATATCCCTATTGAAACGTGTCTATCTTCAATAGCAACGTTGTCATTTACACTTTTGTAAAAAATGGCATTTACATTCGTTTTAGATACTAATATTGTCAATACATACTAGTTTTAATATAACAATGAGACTAAAATCGATATAATTATACGTAGATGTCCACTATATTCCTGAATATTTGCTTAATTCTAGTCCAGCGTAATTTGATTTTTTTTTTTTGATTTCACTCTTGTAGTTATATAATATTGACATGTAATAGTTTATATGAAGTCATGTTAGTTTTCTGCGTAGAATTTTAAAATAAAATAATATTTAGGGTGTTGTATTTAAAATAACGAACTAAGTAAGCGTTGTGTGACTTCGGGAACGCGGTGTATAGTCAAAAACATTTTAGGTTATACACATCATTTTAGGTAATGCAGCATGTATTATATCACTTAAAAAATTTGGTAGCAACGATTTTTTTCTAATATGACAAAAAGTCTTCTGTGAGACATCTTTATATCGAATTGGAATAACCCTGTACATCCATACATCATTATGCTTTAAATAACTCGAAACTTTTTAAATTATTCTTTAATAAATGTTTCGTTAGTTGCATCTAAAGATGTGCACATGCATATAGCATATATGATAGACAATCAATCTGTCATTTAATTAAAAAATGTTGTACATTGATCAAAAGATTTTGCGCGTCATTAGTAAATATGCCTTAGTGCAAATATATTATTCTTTTAAATAGTGACAGAGTAATATTAATTAGGTATTAAGAAAAAAATTATTTGAAACCAATAGTGGTTTAACTAGAATATTCTGTTTTATGAAACAGCACAGCTTTGACTTGAAAACAGTCCATATTAGTCGCAAAATAAAATTTGTACCTAGGAAGTCATTTTGTTTCCATTTGATAAAATTGTACCAAAATTTGAAAGTTAAGTTTATAACGATTACAAGCGCATAAACGATGGGTGTATCCAATAAATCCAAAAACTACTGTTTTTAATCATATTCTCACAGTTACAACTGAGTATTCCAAGTCTTCTTTTTCTTCTTTTCTAATAAAAAAAAAATGAAATCAAAAAATGAATATTTAAAAGCATGCTAAATTTGTTTGATCTTTTCTTAGAATATTATCCTAAAATATCGACAAATCTACAAGTGCCAAAACACAAAATTTAGAAGCTAAATGTTAAAAAAATATATAGCGCTTAAAATGCAGCAAACTTAAAAGATTAAAGTACATCTGATTACAATTACAACTGACGACAATAGAAAATTTAAGCATAACATGTACTAAGGTACTCTTGAAATTTAATATACGTTATGGAATACCCAAATTCGGCTGACAAAATTTAATTCAAGATATTATTTAATCTAGGTACGTGATCTGCAAAACACTTCAATCTTTATCTTATCTTTTAATTCCACTTTGATATATATATATAGAAAAGCCACACACACAAACAATTATATACTCAATTTATCTTATACAAGCTATAAACAAAAATACACAACATTCTTTTTCTTAATCACTAGATTATTGAAATAGGCTTGGGGAAGATAATTTTAAAAAAGAGTTAGAATATATATATCATGCAGCAGAAATTAATGGTTATAAGAAAAGTGTGGTAGATAAAATTAAAAAGAAGTTAGAAAATAAGAGGTCATTAAGAAATATATCTATACTTATTCCAGAGAAAATAGTGAGGAAAAAAGTTTTGCAGATTTAACTTTAATAAATTATGGGTTAACCAGATATTAAACCTGTGTAAAAAATACAATCTTAGTCCGGTTTTTCAAAATTCTAATACTTTAAAAAATAAATTAATATATAATACGGAAATTATTAATTTTAAAAAATGTTCTGGGATTTACAACATCAAATGCGGTGTTTGTAATAAAGTATATATAGGTCAAACAAAGAAGAATGAATTAGATTTAAAGAGCATTTATATCACGTTAAGAATCATAATGCTGATAAATCCGCTTTAGCGTATCATCTTGTTAATACAGGACACACTTTTCTAATTGATGATTTAGAGTTAATTAAGTCTCCAAATTGTAAGAAGAAACAGAATAATAGCTTACTTAATGCCGATTTAACACCCCTTAATTATAAATATTTAGAATTTAGTGAAGATAATAGTCCTGAAGGTTAATTTTGTAACCTAAGATATACTTCTAATATTTACACATTTGGTATTCTGACAATATACTTGTATGTACACCTGATGATGTTAGCCTAACTAATGAAATGTACATAGTGTTTGAAGATTAAAGAACTTGTTGAGAGAAGTTTATTGGTATTTCCTGTTAGTTATCAGTACAACTCACAGTGCTCGATCTACCTTACATTTGATCACATATGTTTTATTTATTTTGGTTGCTTATCTGTTGAGTTTTTTTAGATAACCCATATATTTGATAAAAATTAAATGAATTAAATTAATAATTAAACATTAGGCTCTAGCTATAAATTTTGCAAGTAAGAGCACTGTGTACTGGCAGAAACATTTCTGGCCATGTGTTGCACACTATTTTTTGAGCCGAGAAATATTAATGTTGTTCAAAATAATACAAAAAAAAATCTACGCCAGGAACTTCATTGTATAGGTTGGTAACACATGCTATACAAATAAAAAGGATACTTCTAAAAATAGCCGCCTTTTCCCAGAAATTATCTTAGCGTATGTAAAAAATGCAAAAATAAAACTGCATTTATGTAAAACAAGAGTTAAAATTATTGCGAAATGTATTATTTTACTGTATAAAAAGCAAATTTCAGGTAATGAGGTATGTCTAAAAGTAAAGCATTACAACTTTTCGAAGAAATTTCCGTAAAAAATGGTTTTTATATGAATGCGTATACTCTATAACCCTCTGGCTAAATTGACTGTAAAATTTTGATATATAAAGAATGGCATGCCGAGTGAAGTACTTCTACATAAAATGTTGAGAAAAAAAATTGAACAAATAATATCTAGTGTTGCTTTCAAACAATTTCGCTCCATGAAATCTGCTCATTAGGAGAGTTTGATATTTAATTTGGAAGAAATACGTGTCAATTGCTAATTGCGTTGTGGATCCATTACAGAAGGGTAGTGTTCTTCATAAATCTTGAACCAATCCGCTAGAAGACCCTGTTTCGAGACAATCCGAAGAGCATCATGCGATTTCCATTTTTGAAACACAAGATGATGCCCAGTTCCTGAATTGACAGTAGCCAAAGACCTTCTACGGATCTAACATTCCAATTTCAAGATATTCTGAATGAGACCCTGGTATGTGAGGTAGGTCTTGTAAATTACTTTTATTCGCGATCATAATAGGAAATAGAAATAGCTATTTTTAATCTGCATGAGGTTGGAAAATATAATAAATAAAATCTCTTGGATTGAAAGTATTCGCTTCCATCTCTTGGGGGCAAAGTTTTGTCAATAATCAGAAACATAAAATGTCAGTTCAAGTTTAAGTATTTAGTTATTAGTAATTCGAATTCGACAAGTAATCACTAAAGACGAGTTATAAATTGTTGCAGGAACATTATTTTATTAGAAAAGCACCTTTTGTGCATGATTTTTGACAGATAATTATAATATTGACAACAAATTACAAGCGGCTAGCGCCTGGGAAGTCACTTTCAATCCTCAATAGTGGCGTCTGTGGTGACGTCACAGTGACGTATGCAGCTATGCAGTCGTATGTGTCAATTAAAGTTATATATTTAAAAATCATTCGCACTTGTACCTAAAATAAACGTTAAAATTGATATAGTGTTGTTTACACAAACATTTTTGGTTATACGTACGGTATTGTAAAGTGAAATAAAATTTATTTAAATACAAGTTAAAATCTACAGGAATTTATTGATAACACTGGTCTAACTTGGATTATTTGAATTTAAGGGTTTAGATAAATATTTTTCTTTAAATTTAAGTTTAAAAAGTTTAGTCATTAAACTACCGTTATTTCCAAATAAAATAAAATAGAGATTGGCTAAAGCTTAAAACGATTAAAATAAATTGATAAGATATAATGGATAAATGATCTAAAACATAGTAGAGATATTTAGGTCAGTAGATTAGTTATATTTTCCACAGAAATAACAATAAGTGCTATGATTATTTATATACAGGCTAATTCAAATTAAGTGCGCACAATTGCTATCTCTGTTATTATTGATTCTAGAAAGTAGATTAAATCAGCAAAGTATTAGGGTTTGTAACGCTGATTAATATGCAATATACGAAAAAAGAATTGAATGACGCATTTCCAAGATATTTTGACATTTATATATATTTTTTAAAATTGAACACCTGTACATTGTTAAAAAAAATGAAAGATATTTTAATTTATGATGCAAAAGTATCAATACAATATTGTCTTAAAACGAATAATAAGGAAGTTATGATGGTTTTTATTTTGTAAAATGTAGAGCAGTATAAAGAATTAACTTTATAATAAAACAGATACATGTCCTTGTGGTTGATATTTATTTTAACATATTACATCTTAAAATAATGTCGTTGAAATTAAATTGAAAAGGAAAAAGTAAATGCATAATTTATAAATACTGCTCAAAGGTATCACCTTCATTCTCAATACATTTTCGTGCCCGCTTGAGTACACTCTGGGTAGCTCTTAAGATTGGCGGGAAACCTCCCTAACCTTATTTTGCAATTTGTTCACGTTGTTGTACCGGGTTCTGTATATCTGATCTTTTAAATATCCCCAAAGGAAAAGGTCTAAAGGTGAAAGATCAGGAGAGCGTGCTGGCCATCGAATTGGCCCATTTGTACCAATCCACTTATGGGCAAAGAGTCCAGATTGTTGTGAACTATGCGGCAGTTGTCTGCCGGAGCACCGTCCTGCTGAAAGTACAAATTTTGGCGCATCAGGTAATTGAAGTTAACGAGGAAATCCACCACAACGGTACGAATAAATTGCAGATATCCATCTCCTGTCAATGTACCATTATAGAACACTGGACCAACGACTGTCGAACCAATTAATCCGCATCAGACATTAAAACTAAATCGAACTTGCGCAGCATGTGGACGCATTATTAATAAATTTTCTTGCGACTAGTAGTGTTCATTCTTCTTATTAAACATTCCTTTATTGGAGAAATTTATTTCAACACTCCATAAAATACATTGTGCTCCATGCAAATTTTTATCATAAAAATTAATAAACCATTCACAGGAAGCCAACCTCCTGTTCGAATCTCCTGGTTGTAATGTTTGTGAGGTTCGATACTTAAATGGGATATATTTATGCCTTTTTAAAATTCTCTGAACTGACGCGCAACTTAAACCCAATTCCTTAGTAGCATCTCTAATGGAAAATTCGCGATGGGCTTCAAAATATGCTAACACTGTAATTTCTACCTCCTAGTTGATAATGATATTTTTCTTTGCTCTTTTCTTCTTAAATAAGCAATCGTGTTGCCTTATTCAATAATGACTGTTACAGACAATGTAACAGTCATTGAATTTTTACCGCATACAATGTGTGCTTCCAACATATCGTATTTCTCCAAATGAGAAAATACCATGGTGAGATATTATCTAATACTTAGAACTAAATATAACGAAAATTGTTCAAACTACTAATGATAATAATGTAATAATAACAATGTAGAAGTAAAGAACACAACACAAAAATGAAATAACCAACTTTTTTTAATAATTAAATAATAACAATGTAGAAGTAAAGAACACAACACAAAAATGAAATAACCAACTTTTTTTAATAATTAAACGTGTAAAAGATTTAAGCTCAGTGCCTTTTTGACAGACAACATACTATTTATTTTGACTTAAAGTGAAAGAAGCCTACTATAAATTTTACATGGTGCGCACTTAAATTGAACCAGCCTGTATATATGTACTCAACAAACTAACATCAAATACCTAGGTACACAATTTTCTAATTATTTTTTTTCTACAGACTGAGTTATTTTGTGGCATATATAGATAAATTAATCTAATATGCCACCAGGCGGGCTCTTGGTCTAGTGGATGATTATACATAAAGTTTGAGATATGATAGCGATGAAAGTGGGTTTATACACTCGGAGGAACGCTGATGACGCCTGGTAGGCAGAAACTCGAGTCCGTTCCTAGTGTTATTCCTTTTTCATTGCTCTTGCTAGTTTTGTAATTCCTACAATAGATCATGAGCCTCGCCTGGCGGCATATTCTATCGGTTCATTGTATTTAGGCATTTCTCTTTGAAACGGATGAATTGTACATAATCTCTATTTTACTGTTGTATCTTCACCAAAATCTTGCTGCAGAGCCATTTTTTATGAAAGTGTAAATAACAACGTTGTAATTAAAAAAAGATATGTAGTAGCTTATATAAAATCATGTCATTTTTCTAGGTATAATTTAAAAATGTAATAATATAAAGGCTGTTCCAGCATTTAAAATGACAGAGTTAGCATAAGTTTTCCTACTTTTGGAACAACCTGTATAGTCAAAGATATTTTTAGGTTACGCCGCATTCAATTCTGTGGGTAATATGAAGAATAGCCCGGGTGCTCTAAAGATCGAATGTTGGGCTGAATGGGTGTAGAATGTGTTTATTTTTCGTCGGAGACCATGTCTTCCACACTTTTTTCTGAAAAAAAGATGTGATTTTCAGGTTATGTCACCACAGAAACCACGTCGAAATCATTGAAAATGAACGTATTTATCAACCAATAATCGTTGTTACGAGCACTAGATTCTTTCAATTAACTTATTTTCTTGAAATAATACCATTTCATGCATTATTTTTTCCAAAAAAGTATACGTTTGTATTCGCGGTGAACTGCCGCTTTGACTAGGAGTTTTATTTTATATTGGTACGTTGATGACAAAAATAATACGCGAAAAGGTGTTATTTCAAGAAAATAAGTGAGTTAACAAAATTTAATACTAGATTACAACAGTTATTGGTTGATAAATGAGTTATTTTTTTCAAGATTTTGACGTATTTTCTGTGGTGACATAAGCTGAAAATTACATCCTTTTTTGAGAAAAAAAGTCTAAAAGACGGTATAAATAAGCACTCTAACGTCATTCTGGAGTCATTCTACACCAATACAGCCATATTTTCCAATTAGAAGACTTTTTCCTAAAATCAAAAATAGAGCTGTAATCAAAGACCTAGTTTTTGGTGAGACACTCTGTACTTATACTATATCAATCTATAAATCCACCAAGTTTCATTTAAACCAGTGAAACACACTTACCTGTGTTCCCTTGTAAGTATATGAGAAATTGAAGTACAATAATAATAAGGTGAAAAGAAACGACAATAGAATCAGAAAGATTGAACTACTATTCTGAAATATGGTTAAAATATTATTATTAATTCAAATAATAGGTTAATAAAATTTGCACTTTATTTTTAGAAAAAAAAAACAATATTTCTGTATTAATGCAGAAAATAATGTTGCTGTTAAATTGAAAACTTATATTATTCTCAATAATTTTGGTGCAAAGAATTAAAACTGCAAGACATTATCAAAAGATAATGCTAAAGAACATTTTATGCTCTTGTCCGATATTCGGGATAGATGCTGTAGCTGGTGACCTTTTCTTTTCATATCTTAGTGGTGGAACACCTAGAGTAGCCATAACAGCAGATACAAATAATTTAACACGAACGTTTTATTATAAGTGAAGTTTGGCGTTCCTCAGGGGTCTGTCTTGGGCCCAACACTTTTTTTTTTAAAATTTATGTCAACAATTTGCAACAGTGCCTGACATCATGTACTCTGTCTCAATATGCTGGTGACACTAGTTGCATTGTTTTTGGCGATGGGCAGGACGATCTTCGCGTTGCGACAACGGTCCTGATGCATCAGATGGCCAATTGGTGTCATGAAAACAATTTTAAATTAAATGCGAATAAAACAAGCATAATCAAGTTCGACACATCAAATTGCGGTCATGACAATTTTACTATAGATTGTAATGGTTCAGAAATTCCATTATGCTGCAGCATTAAGTTTTTAGGCTTGACCGTAGATCAAAGTTTAAAATTCAGCGAGTACTGTAACATTTTGAGCCATAAATTGGCTGCACCTCTATACGGTTTGAGAAATTTACGCAAAAAAGTCATTAGACGCATGATGTGTGTTCCTCCTTCGGTGTCATGTCGACCTCTTTTGGGGAATTGCAGATACTGCCTCTCCCCTGCCTCTACATTTTTGAAATCACATCCTTTTACAAATACAATGAACAAAGCTTTGTCAAAAATAGTGATATTTACAGCGACATGCAGACGCGGCAACGTCATACTTTAACTATACCGACCCACAGAACACAATTATATGAAATGAATCCCAGATATTCGGCTTGAAAACTGCTTTTATTAGTATTAATAAGTTTCTGTGTAGTTAAGTATTTATGTGCAAATGTGTGGTAATTATTAGAGTTGGACATTTGTATTGCGTCGCGGGCCTCAAATAATGTAATATAAATAAAGCAGATCAATCGTATTATTGTAATTTAGTATGTATTTATAAAACATAAGTCATATTAATAAAGTTGTGCAAATTTTCCTTGGGGACAAAATCGAAGAAAGCGAGCGAACATACGGGCCACCTTGCGATGCATTCGCATTTCATATCACTACATATTTAGATAAAATAAATATTTTTACATTTTATAAGAAAAAACAGCCACTGTTGTTACAACATAAATTTGTTTTTATGAGAAATATAAATCGGAAAATTGTTTAATAAACTTTCGCACCGCGTCAAGCGATGGTCGCTTTTTTCCCTTCCGCACATCCGTCATATTCGATAAGTATACGTCCGCCTTATATAAAGATCTGCTGGATACTGACTTGCAACTCTACGGTTCATCCGCTTTATTGGTGTACATGAGTTGGAGCGCACGTTCTGAATACGTGCCTCCCCCGCTGGAAAATTTGCCCAACTCTAGTAATTATTTATACATATGTATGTTCCTTTACTATTTTCTGCAACATTAGTGTGTGCTTGTTCAGGTTGAACTATGACAATAAATTATTATTATTATTATTTAAAGCATAATAGCACTTAAACTTGGCTACCTTTTGCCGAATAATTTTAGTCCTACATCCCATATCCATTGTTTCGTATATGAAGCAATACGTTTAAGTAATATAGTTAATAATAATAATAATAGTTCACTGAAATTACACAATAAACAGATTTACAAGCCTATAGCAGTAAACCCAAAACTAAAAGCACTTAAAAATGTAGTGGCTAATACATTTAATTAATTGATAGATATCGGAAATGCCGGGAACAGGAAATACTGCTCAAAAGAAGCCAAATCCCACTAAAACCGCAACTCCTGATGCAGGAGCTAAGTTCGAAATCTCGGTCGCTACGTTAGTTGCTGCCATTCTATCAAATAACGACAAAATCGAAAATTATCACGTGTTCACTAATTTAAAGGAAGCACATCCATTCGATGATGTTGTGGCAAAAGTATTTTTCAAAGGAGAAAATACTCCCTACGCATTTGCCATGCAATCAAAGCATAAAGGTAAAGGCGAAATGCTTGATGTAGCAAAATACTTGAAGGGTTATAATAAAGTATCCGATGCCGGAGGATTTAAAACTATAGGAGACATTGGTATTGCCAACATCCACTTTTGCTACTTCTGTATTGATAAAGTGAAAAAGGCAGATTCCTACACACTACATCAGCATAATCCCACGGGTGATTCATGGAGGTCGGTGCTTCCTTTTTCAAATTGTCATAAGTTGGCGTTTACCACAGATATCACGGAAACGAATAAAGATTTCTTGAGCAACTTCCACTTGTACTTAAACCAACCCGATAATAGTAAAATCAAAGAAAACATAAAAACTCATTGCAAAATAAAGGACGTAAACGGTATTTTGAATTTTATTGATAGATATTTTGAGAAGGACATATTGTGGAAAAGGGGGTTGCCTAAAGAAGTGTTTGAGACGGAATTATTGAGAATCCGTCTCTCAGATTACATATTACTACCTCCGGCAGATATTATCCAACTTAACGATCTGCAAAGTGCAGTGTGGCATAAAATAACATTGCAACATAATGTCACAATCGTCAAAGCTGAAATAAATATTGAAAAGAGTTTATACGGATCTTGCGCACAAGCACTGAATCGCCTCTTCAATAATAGCTTTAACTGGGACACTTATAAAACTAATCCTTTAGATTCCAGTATCGAAAGTGAGTTCAAAAAGCTTTTTGCAAAAGGCAGAGTTGGGCACTGGATCGATCCACCCACAACACTAAAATCTTTAATTATAGAGTTATGGAAATGTGGCGAGTTAGCACTTGTATTGAGAAGCGATGACAATCTACCTGCGTTGAAAGATTACGCACATCTAAACAAGAGTTATGTTATAGTAACAGAAAATGTAGCCACTAAGCGGAAGAATGTGAGAACTATCATTTGAGTGTTTTTATGCAAGTAAGCGATATTAAATGCGAAGAAGTGAGAGTTGAACTTCTAAAAGGCATTTTAATCTCACTGCAAGGACGAAAACCTATCACCCTTCATAGTATTATAGGTCATCATAAGGAATCGGTTACAGCTTTATCATGTTCCCATATAATACACTTAATGAAATCCAGAACGGCGTACCTGAGTAAGAAATGTTTAGATGGCGACCAAAATTTGTTATTCTTGATTGAAGATCCAAACACCACAGCAGAATATTCTATAGATAGTAATAATCAGGTAGGAAGAAATATTGTAATATCCTGTCGTCCAAAAGACATAGCCAAATGTCGTAAACAGATAGACGGCAATCCAAAATTCCAAAATTATGAAATCTATCATTGTCTCACATCATCGAGACATGAAAATTTTAGTTTACTGGAAGGGAACAAATCACTTGTACGAGACTTCTTTGTGGACCAAGATGGAGAAGCTGTCTACGCATTAGGGAAGGAACCAGTGCCGATTATTGGATCCACTTTAAAGAATATTCAACCAAGATATATTCCTAGATTTTTATGCCATGCTCTTGTATCCGAATCCCTATTTGATTCGAAAACAAAAGGTATTTGCTTTTTCTCTGGAAATTTTAGTTACTTAAAGAAAAATGTTCGACAATATTTAATAGAAATGCCTGACAAGATAGAGTTTGGCAATAAAAATATCTTCATTAAGGTGAAAGATGAAGAAGTACACAAATATTGGCAAAAAGCATCCGATTTAAAGTGTCCGTTACTCCATATTCATGTTGAGGGCACAGGTATGTACTTACGTAGATGCAAGAAATGGGCAGGTTTAAGTGATCATATAACACATAATGGGCGGAAAATATCAGAAGAAAGTATTCTAAACGAAGTAACAGACGGAATAACTATTTTAACAGGAGAACCAGGCATAGGGAAGTCATCGTTGCTTCAATCACTGTTCAAAAATCATGGCGTGGAAAAATATATTTTGTATTACAATTTGATTGATTTCTGTTTTCTTCATAGAAAAAGACAAGTTGTTAGATTTCTTGTTGGAGCGGTCAATAAACAAACGATATAAGGAACTTCTCTCCGCTTTATTAAGAAAAAAGGATAGAGCACTGATACTCCTAGATTCCTTCGACGAGGTATTGCCTACTTACAAAGAAGATGTTTTACATTTTATACGAAAATTTAGCTGCTAGCAATGTACAAATCATTATTGCTTCTAGAACAATAGCAAATTACATCCTTATGGATAATTTTGAAACTAGAATTTTGAAGGTAGACTTCTTGAGAGCGGATGATAGTAGAGAATACGTTAGAAATTTCAGTCTTGATGAAAAAATTCTAGCGACTATACCAAATGAATTCTTACAAAATCCTTTATACCTAAACCTTTTGAAGACTATTTCTGAAAACAAGGTTAATTTAGAAAACTTCAGCAAATTCACTTTATTCCAAAACGTCATAGAAATAAAGATGGAAGAATATTTCCAAAGGTATTTCCCCATCGAACATAGGCCTAATAAAGAAATTTTTTTAAAGCCCGTTCGAGAACAACATTTCCACTTAGCACTGGTGAGGATACTTGGTGCGAATATAGTAAAAGAATTGCTTCAAACGGAAATCAAAAACGAACTGATCCAAGAGTTCAAATTAGGCGTCGTGCTATTCATTAACGAAAAAGGGTATCCTACATTCGTCCATGAGACATTCGCAGAGTATCTTTTAGCTGAGTGGATAATCAGAAATAAGAGGAAAAACACTGCTAAGAAAGTTTACCAAGAACTAAAAAAACAGAAAAAGTTGTATATCTTAGATATCCTTTGCGAACATTTAGAATTACATAAAGCTGTCTTGACACAAAATAAACAGCAAATAGAAATGTGTGCCGCAGATCGCTCACATTTGGAAAGGACTGATGCTCTTGGTAGAATGGCTATTCATATTGCCGCTGCACACCAACCAAATCCGCTTTGGTCCGCTATAAATATTATTATTTGCAGTATGCACAATTTTAAAATTGATTTTACTCTCTTTGATGGTCTCATGCACTGGGATTGGATACAACACTCGTTTCAAGAAGATATTATAAAGTCTATGGTACGTGCAGAAATTTCAACGTCAGTATGGGAAGCATATTTAAGTTGCGTATCACAAAAAGCACAAAATGATAGGAACTACATAAATCTCTTTCATGATTATCAAATAATAACGGAAATATATAATGTAGCCATAACAAGGAGTAGCATAGAGATGATGCGTAATTTGCTTTTCATTGAAAACCTCATATGCAATGGTATGTCTGAAGTTTTAGAGGTGAATACGTTGCATTTAAGAAACGCCAGAAAACTTACTGCATTACACGTCGCCTGTATATACGGCAATGTGGAAGCAGTAAGAAAATTAATAAAGCGCAAGCATATAAACGTTACTGACGACTTTGGTTGCACACCACTATTTTATAGTGTTATGAATCCACCAGAAGTGAATTCAGATATGACGAAAATATTGTTAAGAAACTGGTGCAATGGTAGATATCAAAAATCATTACGATCTGAACGCTCTTGATATTGCCTTTGTTTCCGGAAATGTACATATTATGGAACTATTATTACAAGAATATGTTCACGCCGTAAGTTCAAGAAAACATATGCTGCAACTTGTATCCTCTGCAATTCAAGAAATTAGTAATGAGGGTGCATCTAGGGTACCTAAACATGCTTTCAGCAAGGAACCTCTGGAAATCATAGAACTACTGTTAGAAAAAGGTGCTGATGTCAATGGTAGAGATTCATGGGGTAAAACACCGCTTACGATCGCTTCCGAACATGGTAAATTAGATATCGTAAAAGTATTATTGAAAAAAGGTGCCAACATCAATAAGGCATCACTATATGGTACAACAGCGCTTATGTTGGCTTCTGAATGTGGTAAATTAGATATCGTAAAAATATTATTGGAAAAAGGTGCCGACATCAATAGCGCAACAACAGATGGTGAAACACCGCTTATGTTCGCTTCTCGATATGGTAGGATAGATATCGTAAAAATATTATTGGAAAAAAGTGCCGACATCAATAAGGCATCACCATATGGTAAAACAGCGCTTATGTTGGCTTCTGAATGTGGTAAATTAGATATCGTAAACATATTATTGGAAAAAGGTGCCGACATCGATAGCGCAACAACAGATGGTGAAACACCGCTCATGTTCGCTTCTCGATATGGTAGGATAGATATCGTAAAAATATTATTGGAAAAAGGTGCCGACGTCAATGGCGCAACACTATTTGGAGATACACCGCTTATATTGGCTTTGCGTTTTGAGAAATTTGATATCGTACAAATATTATTGGAAAAAGGTGCCAATGTCAATGGCGCAACAAGAGATGGTGAAACACCGCTTATATTGGCTTTGCGTTTTAAGAAATTTGATATCGTAAAAATATTATTGGAAAAAGGTGCCCGCGTCAATGGCGCAACAAAATATGGTGAAACACCGCTTATGTTTGCTTCTGAATATGGCGAATTAGATATCGTAAAAATATTATTGGAAAAAGGTGCCAATATCAACAGCGTAACAAGAGATGGTGAAACACCGCTTATGTTGGCTTCTCAATATGGTAAACTAGATATCGTAAAAATATTATTGGAAAAAGGTGCCCACGTCAATGGCGCAACACTATTTGGTGACACACCGCTTATATTGGCTTTGCGTTTTGAGAACATTGATATCGTAAAAATATTATTGGAAAAAGGTGCCAATATCAATAAGGCATCACCATATGGTAAAACAGCGCTTATGTTGGCTTCTGAATGTGGTAAATTAGATATCGTAAAAACATTATTGGAAAAGGGTGCCGACATCAATAGGGCATCACCATACGGTATAACACCGCTTATGTTGGCTTCTCAATATGGTAAACTAGATATCGTAAAAATATTATTGGAATACGGTGCCAATATCAATAGCTTAACAAGAGATGGTAGAACACCGCTTATGTTCGCTTCTCAATATGATAAATTAGATATCGTAAAAATATTATTGAAAAAAGGTGCCAATATCAACAGCGTAACAAGAGATGGTAGAACACCGCTTATGTTGGCTTCTCAATATGGTAAACTAGATATCGTAAAAATATTATTGGAAGAAGGTGCCAATATTAACAGCGTAACAAGAGATGGTAAAACACCGCTTATGTTCCCTTCTGAATATGGCGAACTAGATTTCGTAAAAGGACTTTTGGAAAAAGGTGCCGACATCCATAGCGAAAGAAGCGATGGTAGAACACCGCTTATGTTGGCTTCTCAATATGGTAAACTAGATATCGTAAAAATATTATTGGAAAAAGGTGCCGACGTCAATGGTGCAACAACAGATGGTAAAACACCGCTTATGTTCGCTTCTGAATATGGCGAATTAGATATCGTAAAAATATTATTGGAAAAAGGTGCCGACACCCATAGCGAAAGAAGCGATGGTAGAACACCGCTTATGTTGGCTTCTCAATATGGTAAACTAGATATCGTAAAAATATTATTGGAAAAAGGTGCCGACGTCAATGGTGCAACAACAGATGGTAAAACACCGATTATGTTCGCTTCTCAATATGGTAGACTAGATATCGTAAAAATATTATTGGAAAAAGGTGCCAATATCAACAGCGTAACAAGAGATGGTGAAACTGCTCTCATGTTCTCATATAAAGGAGGTTCATTGGAAGTTGTGTATGTGCTATTAGAGCTTGGTGCTAGTACAACATCATTTAAGTCGTCTAGATTTAGTGGATTAACAGCATGTCTCCCGTTGTGGCTACGACAACTACTTGGGATTTAAAATAAGTGAGAGTGATTGAACACAGGCTCGCACAGCATCTAAACTTTACAAAGTGTTAGGTTTCGAAAAACATGCTATTCGTTTATAGACTCACATGACGAGTATTTCTCATGAATGGAAGGGGGACAATGTGGAAGTTATCGAAAATTTAAGAGGTTGTTTACCATACAGAAAAGAGCTCTTCGTGCAATATACCACCTTAGGAGTCGAGATTCATGTAGAGATTATTTCATTTGTGGTGGTATTCTGACGCTAGCTTCCCTGTATATATACGAATGTTCTGTGTATACTCGAAAAAATATAAACGATTTTGCTGCAAATAGTGAATTCAATTCTATTTGCAAATACACGTGGTGCTGATGAAGCCTCAGTGTACCTAGTCACAATACGGCAATATTTGAGCGGGTCTCCCTCGCTACAATTGCTGTCATAGATTTATAATTAGATTGCCATTGATGTGAGGCGGCTGCCCGTGTGGTCTTCGAGGCTTTTAAAGTAAGTTTGAGAAAGCACCTATTGGAACAAATGCTATTATAGCGTGGATGAGTTTCATGGCCTAGTAATTATAAATACCTTTACACAATTTTTTAATACTTTTTTTAATACTGGTGTTATGTAAAGTTATTGGTATGTATAATATATTTTTAACTTCGTCAGTTCGGATATGAGGCCACATTTTGTTTTTAGTACCGTAATTTTGGCGCGACTAAGTGCCCTTCATTAGTTTTAGTTTATAAGTTTTTAAAATTGGTATTTCCATTCATTTAGGTCTGAAAAGGGCGAATTTTGCAAAGGTACCCGAAACGTAACAAAGCCTTAATTAAATTATACATTATTGAAACCTAATTCTTGTTTATTTCGGAACAAGTAATTTGATTTATTCACCACAATTGAACATCAGAATCAGTCAGCTGAATTTTTCCGTTTAACCTTAATATATATATATATATATATATATTGTACGCTACACAGTAGCATACAGCCCGGATTAAAAAATAAATCTTTAAAAGAAATAACATTAATTGACTTAGAAAAAAATCAAGTTTTATATATACCCAGTGTCATCTATTTTTTAATAATTTTTGATTTAGAAGTGTTCTGTCTCCAGCCAGATGGCATGTAAGGCGCGAGAATTTCCGATCGAAGGGGCGGCTGACCATACAAACCAAATATTGAATACGCTCGTTAACTCTCTTAATATCTTAACTCAGTACGCATAGAGATGTGGTAGATGATGCTTGTCAATCTGTCCTCTCTTTCAAATTCAATGTTTAAGACCAGTTTAAATGATCTCATATGGCATGATAATGTGTACCTTAATAGATTCAAACTATTAAGTAAATTAAAACATTTAATAGTGGATAAAGTGATTTTATTTATTAAAAAAATTCAAAATGTGACTTGTTTAATATCAGACATAAATCTATGGATAATAATCTCAGGTAAGTCCGTGAGTCCGTTTAAGGACAATTGACAACATCATCCTACCACATCTCTATGCGTACTGAGTTAAGATATAAGAGAGTTAACGAGCTATTCAATATTTTTTTAAGTCACCGCCCCTCGATCGGAAATTTCTCGCCCTGCATGCCATCTGGCTGGTGAGAGAGAACACTTCTAAATCAAAATTATAAAAAATGAGTGACACTATATATAAAACTTGATTTTTTCTAATTCAATTAATGTATTTCTTTTAAAATTTATTTTTTTAATCCGGGCTGTATGCTACTGTGTAGCGTAACAATATATATGTATATGTGTATCTCTATTGACAAGGCATATATTTGCTTTTGCAGATCGTATTGCCAATAGAATTATTACTATTATTATTATTATTATTATACCATTTCACAAAAAAATATTGTATGGTGACTCACATTTATCCATATTGTTGAACACCCGGGAATAAATGACAGACACCCCGGCGTAAATTACCTATTAAGAAGTGATTTATAGAATATACAAGCACAAAATTACACATCGCACAAGTAGTAGCAACTTACTAAAGTACCGTTTATATCCATGATATAATTAATAAACCGCCATGCTCTAAAGCAATAAATTCAAGCAAGGATAATCGACTGTCTTAAATTACGTGTGACAGTTAGGCTATGAGTAATGCCGGAACTAGAGGTGCGCATTTTGTTACTTAACTCAGTCCGGCCAGCTCCTTATCGGCTCGACTCAGCCCGTCACATTTACCGATTCAGCCCGCCCAGGCATGTCCGTCAGCTCGTTGGCCCGTGAGACGTCAGGTTCACTGGTTGTGCTTCAAAGGTTTGTACTTCTACAGCAACACCCTTTTAATTTAAAAAAAAATATATTTTTTTTGTAGGTCTGTAAATATCAATAAAACGAATTGTAACAGCTAGTGCTGGCAAATATATTATATTTGCAATTATTATTATTATATATGCAATAAAGCAAATAGATAGTTTATGTGATATTTGTAATTTTAAATATGCATTTCTATTACATTGTTTATATAAAAAAAATGTAGTTTTCGCTGTCAATTTGTATTAATCATATTTTCCAAAAACAAAGCTTCACTAAAATGCGAAACCATTTAATCATTAAAATAATATATCGCCTATTAAATCAATATGAATCGTTGGTCTTAAAAATTATGGATCTTAATGAAGATTTGAAGGAAAAAGAGCATTCGCTCTTGAATCGGATACAGCTTTAAGTCAACACATTCAAGAAGGGCAATCCAAATGGAACATTATTTGAAGTTGCTACATAAGTCGTTATTTGACTCAATAATTTTAAAAATTCATAAACTAAGAAAAATCAAGTAAATTTTTTAGTAAATAACTTGAAAAATTCGTCTAAAAATAATATATTTTTACACTAAAAGAAATTAAAATGTTATCCCTGGTAGGTTAGTCTCATTATGTGATGTGCCATATGTACCCTACAAATGATCCTCTTATTTTTATGATTTCTTATGATTTTGTATGATGTGAACAGACAAATATTTATTATACATTAATTATAGTGGAATTGTGTTTATAATTGTTTACTATTAATTATATGTATTTATATTATTTTCTCACTTGATTTGCTATGACTGAAAGTTTTTCAAATTTTCTTAGACGTAAAACACAAAGACTATAGCCGGATAAGCCAGTAAAATCGGCCTTTAAATAATATATAATAATTAAATTAATGAAGGAGAATTGCTGCAAAATGTCCAAAGGCGGACATTTGGGTGACATAATTTTCCATAATTAATGAATAATACCAATATACGACTGATAATAAAATAAAAGTTCGAAAATTGGAATTAGATCACTCTTTATAAAATTCAAATCATTAACACTTTTATAATTATTAAATTTCTCAGTATAAAAATACGATATTGTCGTAATCATATTTGACTTTTTATAGTAATGTGCTTTTAGACTTGATCTAAGTAAGGCAAAAGTATTAACAAATGTTTTAAGATATTTTTTTATATGTTGCACTGGTGGAGCACGTGTACTTCTGTAACATATTTATAGCTGTGTCCTATTTAATTATTGTTTAAAATAACAGTGATTATAAATTTGTTTTGAATGTTACTAGCCGTTGTATTTGTGTTTGGGGTTTGGGTCATTTGAATACTTTTAAATTAGGTGAACAAATTACACAACATGATAGAAGTCATTCGACAAGAATGTCAAATTGACGAATTTCGGCAGTTGCTACGGGGTTCGTTCGCTCTCAAACTCGAAGGTCTCATCGAATTGAAATTATTTATTTAAAACACAAATTTTTGGGTGACACTGTATATTTGTTACAAAAAACAAAATAATAAAATACAATGAAATACAAATCCTAGCATATATAGGTTGACAAATTTTACGATCACAATTGGTGTTCGCGCTCTTAACCTCTACACTTAACTAGTAATCTAAATTATATTTAATGATCGTGCAATGAGTAAATATACTATTATGATGGTATTTAAGAAATGTAACTTGGAATCTTAATATAGTCCAGCAATTTCAACTTGGCAGTCTTTACGACGTGATAGGATTTTAAAGGTAAATATATGTAAAATTTAGCTGGTAACTTTGGCGGGTGTCGGTGTGTGTGTCCTGGAGGGTATTTATAGCGTTACGCTGGTGTCGTAGGCGTTGTCCAAATTTGCTCCCCTGTACGCGGGTAGCGGTAGCGGTCTCCCGAAATTAGGTACTTCTTTCACCCTAAATTCAAACCAAAACAAAATAGGTCCTAAAGGACAGGACCGGATTACCAAAACTAATAAAGTTAACAACCGAAAGAAAAGTCAGCTTACCAGTGACCTAAAGATGACGCCATTCAACTAAATCAATGCCGGCTTACGCTACTGCTTGTAAACCCCTTTTCAGAAAAATATCGATTCAACGAACATTTCTCCTGGCAGCCCCAGGTAAAACAGAAAATGCACTCGATATTGGAGGTTCCTCACGTGACAATATCCCACAACAAACGTGGTAACTAAAATACAACTTTCACGGAGAGAACTACAGAGCGTTAGATGTTAAGAAACCTTTCTGTGTGTCTCCCTTGCTTAGCCAGAGGGCGGAAACGGAAGATGCACAACGTGAATCAAATCAGTCACTGACAAACTAACAATGCGGAGTAATTCACGCAAAAGAAAAGATTTTAATGAACGAAACTTGAACTAATAATTGAACAATAAAAAGCTATTTCGACGGACACTGAATTACTAATAATTTGAAAATGAATAACGAAAAATGGGACATTACTGTTGACTATCACGTAACTAAAGATGCGTTAGAACCAGCTAGAAGTATGAAACTTAGCTGCTAAATGGCGTGCTGCAGGGTCTAATTCTTAATTTAATTAAACAATAATCTTTAACTAAAATCCATAAATGAAACGATCGCAATCCCACTGCAACACAGTATAAAACAATTGTTACACATTGAATTAATCGAAATGACTTATACTTTTAATTAATAATTCCTTTTAGCTTTCTCCTTTCGAGAACATAGACAACATTCGCGGTATAAACGTTAATTTGAAGATAATTTTAATTTCATTTTCCTTGCCGTGGTTCTGGCAGTAACAGATGCGATTTTTTTACGTCACTCATGTTCAAATATTAAATTCATTCATTTAGTTTACGCGCCAAAATCCCAAGACCGCAGTTTTACGACCCTTTATGCACTTTCCAACGTCGCTATTCGTTCGTCCCTTTGTTACCTACCTAACGAGGCCTTATAAGCGCTTCACGCACTACGCTCACTCTCTGTTACTCTTCCGATTCATTGGACATTCAGACCGTTGTGATTCGAAAAACACAAAGATCTGGTACTGCCCATTCACCACATACACACTAGCTTCGAAGCCCTTTGCCTTCAAGCTACCGCTAAGTATTTTTTTACTTACCTTATTTATAATTTACCCGTTTCTTTATTCATAGTTTTGTTTCTTTTTCTATTTTTCTTTACTAATCCTCACCTCGTGCTTTGTATACAACGCAGAACTCGTAATTGCCAGAAACCCTTTGTTCTATTTTAATCACCGCTCTATACCGTTTACCTCTTTAATTTTAAATAAATAATTGCGATCTGGTTTTTCAAACCACGTGTCATTGTTAACGTTAAAGTTTTTTCTTTTTTTTTTGCTGCCTAATTTTATTTTATTTATTAATAATAAAGCGTTACTGATATAATTTTTCGAACCTTTTATTCTCAACATTACTACGGCGACCCCATGGCGAACATCTTCGTGTGTTACCGATATTTTAACCAGATTACCGCAGGTGAAAAGCACTAACACAATGTTAGTGAGGCTATATTGACAATGATGGTTGTGGGGAAAGGTTTCTTTATAAAGAAGGAGAGAATAAGAATCTTTTGTGTATGTCAAGCTTTTAAAAATATTAAGAATAATTACAAAAAAAAGAAAGAAATTAATAAAAAAAAAGATTAATCCTAAAACAAATCATACAATTGGAAAATTTTAGGAAGTTTTATAATTAGAAACTGGGGAAGTGGAACATTGGAAGAAAGGAGGAATCAAAAATCAAGCATTACTTATAATCATTATATTAACATAAAGGAGGGTTCGAAGGTTGGTCATTGTATTAATGTTTGATGATTTTTATTAACGTTTAAATTAAAAAATGCCAAGAAATAGAATGAATGATAAGGGGGATTTTGAAGTTAACAGTTTAAAAGACCAATTTCATATGTTTGTACAAAACATGAATGAGAAATCTGAGAAAATGTTTGAACAGATGCGCCTTATGATTGAAACTTTTGATACTAGAATAAGTAATTTAGAAAACGTTGAAAATAATAATACGAGAGCTGATATTCACAATATTATTCTTGAGAACATAAATAGTCAAATCAATCAGAATATGAGTAAATTTAATTTTAAAATACATGATATTTTACCCGTATTTAGTGGAATCGAGAATCCTATACAGTTTGTGGATTCTTTGTGCAGGATAGTCGGTAATAATAATTCGCTTAAATGGTAATTAGAGCTTCTTTAAAAGGTAATGCTTTAGTTTGGTATGATATCGTATAAGATTCGTATACGAATTTGTTTAAAGAATTATTTTTACAGAAATATTGTTGGGAGCAAGCACAATCGAAGGGTTAGAGATGAGTTTATTGGAAAGGAAATATTATAAAAGAGGAATTTAACAGCGGGAAAAATCTATATTACTAGAAAATAATTCAACAATGCACATTCTTGACACCGAAATTAGCAAGAATATGATTTAATAAGCATATTATCAAGGCATTTTAATTGTGAAAATAGTTAAAGCTATCTGAATCAACAAAATTAGAACATTCAGGAATCTACTATTTTGTTTATCATATAATGATTTGTACAATTTTGAACAACAGTCAAATAATTTTTATAAAACTGGACATGAATAGAAACTTACAGGATAAACAAATTATTAATGATAATTAATAGATTAATGAAAGACAACTTATTCACACAAATCAAAAACCAAAGTTATTCAGTATTTTCTTAGTCAGATTCATGGTAGTAATCATTAGAATAATGAAATTTACATTTTGGGAATCATCAAATAGAAGAAATTCTAATAATTCAGCAGTATACATCCAACCGACAAATACAAATTTCAAATGAATAGAATTTATACAAATACAGTTTACTTAATTAATATTCTTTCATTTTACTGATGTTATACCAATTGTATAGAGTTAAATTTGTAATGTTGTTTGGGCATGTAGTAAGTTATATTTGGTGAAAAAATTTGGAGTGTCCCCAAGGGCAACATACAAAAAACATTTTTAACATATTTACTTATATTTTTGCCTTCGACTTTGAGGATGTCTGTGATCGTCAAAAACTACAGATATCACTATCGACACATCACACAACATACTCAAAAAAATTACATACAGCTTTAATAATCAATAGTCGATAAAACTATCAAATAATACAAAAGTTAAACTTTCATGGAGTTAATATATACATAAGCTGCTTCAATAGAAAATATTAGCCCAATCAATGACAAAATACTCCAAACTGTGTGTACTGGAAATGCTGCAACTTTCTCCTAAACCCTCACCACAATACTGTCACTAAACTGGTACGCTACGTTTCTAATAGCAAAGCTATCATCATCGCAGCAGAAACACTGAACTAAATAACTACACTAAAACTACCTTAATTTAATACCTAAAAAAGGTCAAGGTACATTATTCACGGTCATGGCTGATGCGTCATGCTTAACTAGTCACTAATCCTAACTCCGTCTAATCTACTACTTATGCTTAATAAACCCGTAAAGACAAAGAATTTAAGGGTCTTAATCTGAATTCATTAAAATATGTTTGTTTTTATATATTTCCATACCTCATAACAATTTAATTTGTAACATAGTTGTTTACGTTTCTAACTAATTTTTATTGTCAACCTTATGGTTTTCTTCAAGCTATTGTAGGGCTACACTAGATTTGTCAAAACCTTCTAAATTTAAGATGAGCAAATGCTCCTTGTAACGTGTTTTAATTGATCTTTTAGTTTGCCCAATATATACATGATCACAATCTTTACAAGATATTTTATAAATACCTGATTTGTCCAAATTATCTACTTGATCTTTAGGGTTGCCTAAAATATTTTTAAGACTGTTATTTGAAGTAGTAACTATGTCCAGATGAATTTAGAGAAATTTTTTTGTAGACCTTTCGTTGTAACTTGGATTTAAAATGGTAATTTGACATATTTCTTATTTTTTCTTGTCACTAATTTCTAAAGTACTCACATTTTTTAATTTTTATTTTGTTTTTGTGTTTTCTGATGGTATTATATAACAACGTCTTCTGAGAAATCCATTAAATGGCAGCGATATTAATAATTTTCTTTTATTTCTTTATTATTATCGTTCTGTAGACAGAGGAAAATTAAGTAAGCGATTGTACCAAAAAATTAATAGCTGCTAGTTTGTTTTTCCATGAATGTTTGATCTTTGAAATAAATCTGTTATTAGTAGTTGGGCTTTCTATATATGTCTATTTCTAATTTATTTTATTTCTTATTACTAACATGTCGAGAGAAGCAATCCTATTGTTTAGTTTCCTCTTCATGGGGTAAACTTATGGAAGGAAATTTTGAATTGTATCTGTTCAAGAAAAATCTCTAATGTGAGCACTTTACTAGTATCAAAAACACAAAAAATGTCATCGACGTATTCTGACCCAAACCCGTGGAAAGTATGCCAAAGTATTCTGAAGATCGGTTTCAAATTTTCCCATAAAGAGGTTAGCTATGGAGGGAGAGTAAACTGTTACCCATTGCTGCTCCTTCAAGTTTGTTTGGTAAAAAGTACCGTTGATTTGAAAGAAATTTTGTTTCATGCAGAGCTTCGTTAAAGAAATGAAACTATCTACTTCATTACTGCCCAACTGATTACCTTTCAAGAAATCTTCTAAATAAGTTCAAAGTGTATCCACGGGGACGCTGGGAAAACAGTGAGCTCACATCAAATGAAACTTAAAACTTCATTGTCAGTAAGTTCAATGTTTTTAATCTTTTCAATGAACGCGTATGAATTTTTAACGGCTAAATCCGGGGGTTTGCACAGGTGTAAGTGATTGAATTTGTCAGATAGCCATTTTGGACAGTAAGTAAGTTGGACTATTGATATTGGAGACAATGGGTCTCATGCTCTCCCTTGTTTATGTATCTTAGGTAAACAATACATCCTAGGTAACACGGATTTATTACAGTTAGCCTATATCTTTAGTTTCCATTAATAATATTCTTATATTCTAATAGGGTCTTCTTGGTTTCTGTGATCATTTTTGATAACGGATTTTTAGTTAGCTTTTCGTAAGAACCTTGCGTTTAGAAGGGTATTGACACGATCCAAATAATCTCTTTTTATCTAAAATGACCACCGTATTAACTTTGTCAGATTTTAAGTAAAAGCAGTTTTTGTTTTTTAGCCCTTTTAGCAATGTCAATTTCTTTACGTGTGATATCTGAAGGATGACGTTGTTTTATTCTCTAAAACTTGAGGTTTTACAAGCATTTCTAATAAAGTTTTTAGTCTGATCATCAAAGGTACTGAATCGCTGTTTTCTATGCCAAATATTAATTCTATTTGGTTGGTTCTTAATTTATAATTAAGAAACCACCAATCGAAGAAATTATATCTGGCAAGAGACAGCGATTAGTACTTTGATAGATCAGACTAAAAACTATATTAGAACTGCTGTAAACTCAAGTTTTAGAGAAAAAAAAACGGTCATCCTTCAGATATCAACACGTAAAGAAATTGACATTGCTAAAGGCTTAAAAACAAAACTGCTTTTACTTAAAATCTGACAAAGGTAATACGGTGGTCATTTTAGATAAAAGAGATTATTTTGATCGTGTCAATACCCTTCTAACGCAAGGTTCTTACGTAAAGCTAACTAAAAATCCGTTATCAAAAATGATCACAGAAACCAAGAAGACCTAATTAGAATATAAGAATATTATTAATGATAACTAAGATATAGGCTAACTGTATCAAATCCTGTGTTACCTAGGATGTATTGTTTACCTAAGATACATAAACAGGGAAGAGCATGAGACCCATTGTCTCCAATATCAATAGTCCAATTACTTACTGTCAAATGGCTATCTGACAAATTCAATCACTTACCTGTGCAACCCCGGATTTAGCCGTTAAAATTCATACGCGTTCATTGAAAAGATTAAAAACATTGAACTTACTGACAATGAAGTTTTTGTTTCATTTGATGTGAGCTCACTGTTCCCAGCGTCCCCGTGGATATCACTTTGACTTATTTAGAAGATTTCTTGAAAGGTAATCAGTTGGGCAGTAATGAAGTTTGATAGTTTCATTTCTTTAACCGAAGCTCTGCATGAAACAAAATTTCTTTCAAATCAACGGTACTTTTTACCAACAAACTGAAGGAGCAGCAATGGGTAACAGTTTATCTCCCTTCATAGCTAACCTCTTTATGGGGAAAATTTGAAACCGATCTTCAGAATACTTTGGCATACTTTCCACGGGTTTGGGTCAGATACGTCGATGACATTTTTTGTGTTTTTGATACTAGTAAGTGCTCAATTAGAGATTTTTCTTGAACAGATAAATTCAAAATTTCCTTCCATTAAGTTTACCCATGAAGAGGAAACTAACAATAGGATTGCTTTTCTCGACATGTTAGTATATAGAAATAAAAATAAATTAGAAATAGACATATATAGAAGCCCACTATAATAACAGATTTATTCAGAAGATTCAAACCATTCATGGAAAAACAACTAGCAGCTATTAATTTTTTGGTACATCGCTTACTTAATTTCTCTCTGTCTACAGAACGATATAATAAAGAAATTAAAGAAATTATTAATATCGCTGCATTTAATGGATTCTCAGAAGACGTTGTATATAATACCATAGAAAACACAAAAACCAAAATAAAAATTAAAAATGTGAGTACTTTAGAATTAGTGACAAGAAAAATAAGAATATGTCAAATTACATTTTATCCAAGTTACACGAAAGGTCTACAAAAATTTTCTCTAAATTCAATCTGGACATAGTTACTACTTCAAATAACAGTCTTAAAAATATTTAGGCAACCCTAAAGATCAAGTAGATAATTTGGACAAATCAGGTATTTATAAAATATCTTGTAAAGATGTGATCATGTATATATTGGGCAAACTAAAAGATCATTAAACACGTTACAAGGAGCATTTGGCTCATCTTAAATTTAGAAGGTTGACAAATCTAGTGTAGCCCTACATATGCTTGAAGAAAACCATAAGGTTGACAATATAAAATTAGTTAGAAACGTAAACAACTATGTACAATTAAATTGTTATGAGGGTATGGAAATATATAAAAACACATATTTTAATGAATTCAGATTAGGACCCTTAAATTCTTGTCTTTACGGTTTATTAAGCATAAGTAGTAGTATAGACGGAGTTAGGATAGTGACTAGTTAAGCATGACGGCAGTCAGCCATGACCGTGATTAATGTACCTTGACCTTTTTTAGGTATAAATTAGGGTAGTTTTAGTGTAGTTATTTAGTTCAGTGTTTCTGCTGATGATGATAGCCTTTGCTATTGAAACGTACGTCCAGTTTAGTGCAGTTTGTGATGAGGTGGTTTAGGAGAAGTTTGCGCATTAGCCCAATCCCATGCGAGGCTCGATTTCATTAGCTTATACGGCTATAGCCTTTTTTTAAGTTTTTGCCCAACAGACATACAAGATGATTGATAGAGGAATGCCTTCCTTTCGAAAAATAACAGTATACCTGTTTTGTAAGAAATCATAGCAACTATATCAATATTAACTGCTTCTCAGATATTTTTCTGTTTTAATGAATATTCGAACTAGCTAGATTTAATGAAGTTATTGGAAAGAGTTCAAGTTTAATAGTTTATCTAAGAAAAATTCAGTTCAGTGTCCTCTTAAAATAGAAATCTTACACTTTACATTGACATTTCCAAATATAAATTAAAAAATCTCCACTTGATCACCTTCTATGTATCTTGAAAATTTTATTGTGCATCAAACGTATAAATCTTCTTAAAAGCGCCTCTATTTTGTTGGCTTTCACAAGGCATAATGTTTAAACCATTGGTTTCTGAACAAGGTATAAGTCGTTAATGGCATTCTAATAGAACTTTTAGTTTACTTCATGTGACAAGAAGAGTATATGAATCGCTAAAGACCTGCACCGCATGACAGAAGCGGGTCTAATCTGTAGAAGAGCTACACGAACTAATAGTACAACAGAACAAGAACGATAAAATACCTGCGTGGAAAAGATGATGAGTCTCAAAACTGAAGAGATGAGACGGAACATCAGAATTTTAACGATTAATATTATCTAAGATCACAGCATAAAAACAATCGATTGCCACGCGAAAAATGATGATTGCAGATAGTGTCATAATAAATAAAGTCAAGACAAAGAGAAAACAATTTTAATATCCGAAGAAGCAAGTTTCAGTGAGATGTACGTAATGCCCTTTAGTTTTGTATGGCCCTGAAACTACTCACTTTTTACTAAAGAAACAATGCAAGGGATATAAGATAGAAAGTCTATAACTTTTGCACGTAGGTTGTTGAAATGAAAGACGTGTTGACAGAGAAGAATTTCCAATGTTTATTCCTTTTTGTTACACCGTTGCAAAATTGCAAGTGCCTCAATTGAAGTACAAGTTGTTATTCCTTTATTTGCGTCTTTTCGTAAAGCGACCTTATCCTCCCCCCGGTAACTTAGTTCTTACGGATATTATGTTACTTTCCCGGGAACTGCATGTGATAACGCATGCATCAGCTATAGCATTTTCTTATCTGAAGTGGGAACACAGATGAGGTTGCTTTACAATTACATCATAATATATTATACACAGTTTATTAAAAATTAAACCATTTGAATTAATAGTGTAATTGTAAAGTAATAGAGAGAGAATATAATAATATATAACATATATACTGAAACCAATCATCTATGGCACATTGACGGTTTGAAAGCCTATGCTCAACTAAAGGGTGGTCTTCATGATCTGCTGCCTGGTGTAGCAATTTAGGTTTAGACAAATGTAAAATGCAAAGCTGCATGAGGAGCAGTTTATGAATGGAACATATTGGATATGAGCCAGCAGCAGATTAAAGTATCATTAGTGGAATGGAGCAAGAGGAACTACACAGATACTTGGGCTATCTACAAGCCTGAAGAATCAATAATAAAACTGCCAAGGAAACAGTAACTGATAAATATTTCCAAAGCCTAAGATGCTCCTGATGCAATAAATCGTCAATAAGAAATACTATCAAGGCCATTAGCGCGTTTACAACCTCGATATTAGCGTCTAACTTGGGGTTTTGAATTGGACAGAAACAAATCTTAATAGCACAGACACAAAACCACAGTAAATGCAAGTCGCAACAGCACCCTCACAGCGCTACTGAAAGAGGTTGCCAAGGTGAAAGAGATATTTCTAGTGCCCATTCTAGATATTTAGCACAAGTAAGAAGATTAAGAGATTATTTTGGGGAACAAACACCAAGCTAGTACACAAAAATTAAAGAAATTACACCGTTGCAATTAGCAGATCTATACGACCTCTCTACATGGATTCGCAAGCCCGAAAAAATGCAGAGAAAAATGGAGAAATAAATCATTACATGGTAATATGTTACCGCTATTGAAAGGCTAAACTGTGACGCACTGTCTTCACAAGCATGACTACAGACGAGCAACTGAAGAACATATAGCTACTATTCAAAATCACATAATAGCGACGAAGGTCAACAAAGAAGGAATCCTCGCGTTTAACACAGAAGACACCAAATGCTGTGCGTGGGTGTGTGTGACAACAAAGAAGAAACGTTGGATCACCTTATGGCGAGATGCTTTGTAATAGCTTCCAAACAATACCTCGACATGCATAACAGAGAAGTGGCAAGCATCTACCAAAGATTGAAGACAAAATATCTTGGCCAGCAAGATGCTCCATCACCCCCTCTCCAACCCCCTCAAGCATGAGGATACCTCAATGTCTGACTGTTTTGGAAAACAATTCTTCACAACCAAAAATTTCCAAAACTGGGTGACAATTTCCAAATTGTTTGTTGCTCTGTGCCCATTCTAAGTAGTTCTTGTACGAAGTGCATATTAAATTTGCTGTTTAATTAAAGATAGTAGTCTTTGAAATTCATAAAGGTAATACTTATTTTTTGTATGAAGTTATTCCTGACGATAGTCGTCTTTTATTTTGATGCTTCATTTTATTTCTGTAGTAAACTAAATAGGAAATTCCTTAGTGTCAATTTGCTTTCTAGAAATATTAGATCAAAATTAAAATTTTTTAAGATGGCAATAGAAATATTTCACCGCTGAGTTTGTATCATCGAAGTTCATCAGAATTGACCAATGAAGCTTAGCAAAAAGAAGAGAACCGTCACCCATCGTCTTGAAATCCGTCGTCCGTCGTAATACTTCCTTTTCTAGTTTCCTTTTTTTTGGTTTTAGTAAACAATAAACCCTACTATCTCAACGAAGGATTTCCAAACTAAAAAGCAAACTAGTTGTCAAAAAACATTTTAATATTCTGTCATGATGGTCAGGTATTAATCAATTCTATTATCGTATTATTCAAAAGTCCAATCCATGATCTTCATGAGTACCGTCTTCAACATCATCATAACATCATGGACTACCCTGAACTGCTCATTCAGGTAGCTACCTTGAAACTCCATTCGAATAGTTTTGAGGCGTCTTATGTTTTACTTCCTTCTTAATATGATTCATGAGTATAAATGTAATAAGGACTGATTGTGGAATAGAATATCTAGATGTAAGCCTTTGAGACAATTTCTAAAATGGAGTAACAAAACTGCGATTTTAAAGTGAGAGCGTAAAAAATGGAGACTGCCAATCTGAAAACAAGCTGCAAAGATTTACAAAGAAGTAAGTAAAATATGTATTCTTAAGCAACCTTCATGAGTTTTGTAGCACGTTCACATATTTTACCTATCGTATGGATTAAGCTTACATATTACTAAGATGACGATTAATATTTTCCACCTTCTTCGGAAAACAATGGTTAAAACTTAATTCCTGCTTTGTAAAGTAACAGAATAAAGTAGTTTGTCTCGAAAGTACAGGATTCTTTATTGTTTTTTTAAATGAATGTTTGGAGTGTAAAATTCTTGTTACAGAAAAATGTTGAATCGTAGGTGGTGTAATGTATATACTAACTTAGAAATATTCTATTTTTTCTTAATTTATAATTATCAGTGTAAGGGAGTTTTCTTTTTAAAAACATACTTTATAGGAAGGGATTGGGTTTGACATAATAGATATGATGACTATGGTTTCTTCCAAGAAATGTGTCTACCTGGCAATCACTCTCTGAGAGTTTGATTGACAGATTGAGAATAAGTAAATACCCAAATAAAAGCTTAGCACTGATAAAAGCAAGATCTCCGAGGAGTTGATCCGAAAATTGCTTTTTGCGCGGTGCGTAAAATAACAAAAGAAAATAAAATGAAAAAGACAGCTATGATAATGACGCTACAATAGAAGATAGCATGATTAGTATTTTGTTTTGACGTCTCGAGTAGGCACATTCGCAGATGTTATGAAGTAACCAAATAAATGTTGTACTCAATTCAATTTATTGTAAGTTTAGGAAGGAATTAGTGTAGTATTTATTTATTCACTTAGTTTAATCTGTATTTCGCTGGGTAATTAAATAGTTATGAAGGCTAGTAATTGTAAGTTACTTAATCTGTTTAGAAATATCTCCCTTATTATCTAATATTATTTCTTTCCATTTAACCTTTATTTATTGTACTTTTAGGTATAAATATTAATTTGTAATTTAATGTTGTAACCACTTATTTATATCATGTCATATATACTGTTTAATAAATTATCTATGTATCATATTCTTGCTTTCTTTTTTTTATCAGAATCTTCATTAGCAAAGGTGTTCGAAAAACACAAAAAACACTTACTCCCTGCCGTAAATACATAATAAATGTATGTAGCTACTTAAAAACCAGTTTTGTAGATCGAATACAAATTGCAAAATTACGATTGATAGTATGATTGTGAGTATAAATTCCCAAACTCTGATTTATCACATCCTTATAAGATCTATATCAAGACATACTAAATATTTATGTGTTTCTAAAAAGCAGCTATCCTTTCGCAAAAAAAATAACCTAGAACTTATATTTCGAAAATTATTAAGCCAGTATGAGTTTAAATACAAGAATGTAGAATATATTGCAGTACACTCTAGTACCTCTTCTTACTTTTTTAAGGGGATAAGTAACTTTATTCCTTCCATATATTGTAAGAAATCCAGAATTTACAACGCCATATGTTGAAGAAACGCAATATACTTACATTATGTAGCTCTTTACTCTTCAGAATTTTATAGTCAAGTAAAAAATACTGCTATTCATGCCTATGTAAAAATATGTTTTTTACTTGGATTGAAAATTTTCCAATAATCATCAATTTTATAATTTTCAGTACGAACGCCTAATTTCTATACTATATTATGATGGTTCTATATATCTTTTCACGTTGTATTAACACTTTTACTTCATAAATTTAGTAAACCATATGAGGTAGTTAAATAGATTGTGAATTAAAAAAAAAAAAATTTACTACTATTTGTAAAGATCTTGTAAATGAACTTAATATGTGAGGGATAGACGTACATTCGTAGAAACGAGTAGGATAAAGTAAGAGAATTACATATGTTGGAAGTCTTATTTTAGAGCACAGCAAACTTTCGAAGGTAAGTATTGTGAGAGAACTACATTAGGTTATTTAGATAAGATATCAATTTTATTTTTTTTTTTATCTTACATTTAGTAAAAATGTATAAGAACACAGATGTACTTGACAATAGAAAACGTTTTTCTGTGTGTAGCTATGTGAAGCTGTCTACGGCCTTTCATGTTTAACCATTTTAATTCCGACAGTCTATATAATTTTATCATTCTTGAGAAGGCTACATGGTCAACATTACATCTGCTCTGAATCGGATATTATTATACAGGTAGGGTTGAGTCTTCGTTAATAATATTTGGTTATATAGTTTTAAGGCATTGCATCTTCCTTCTATTGCTCATGTTCAGCCAATCCGCATCCCGTAATCTATGAGATATCCTGTCATATTTACGGTCACCATAGATGGATCGCAGACAGCTGTTCTGAATTTTTTGAAGTTCAACTAGCCGTAAAATTATCGATACACCTCCGAACAATAACTAAACTGTGACAATACAAACGACTCACACAGTATCTTTTTTTATACTTATGCTAAGTATATGTCCGTATAGATAAAGTAATTTTAAGTGGGTATAAGCTACACAGATATATTTTGATATTTGTGCTCTGTAACGAAAGGTGTTATTAATTAATCAATAACCCTAAATATTTTGTCTCTTCACAAAGCAGAATCTTGTTATTGTCAATGTTGATATTTATGATTTTAGAAAGACCCTTCACTACTTTTGCCTTTATCATACTTATCAAATTCTTTGTTTTTTTGATTTATATAATTAAATGTGTATTATCATTTTAATATGTTTAATATATTGTCCTCATTGGAGTTTACTTATGTGTTAGGCAAAATAAACATTATTATTATAATTATTATTCTTATTATTATTATATTACATATGCATACACGATACGAAAATCATACCAAAATTCATCAATGGTAATAGAGTGGCTCCCTTCTATATGAATTTTGAGTGTTTTAAGCGGACAACATCTGGTTTATTTTTAAAACTCTATAGACTTTACCAGTAAATAGTAACGTGTATAATGCTCTACCAGCTATAACACTATAAGTAGGTTATTGTGGAGTATGATATTCAGGCTATTGATGCTCCTACCTAATAAGATTAATCATTTCAGTTATAGATATTCCTGTGTAGAGGAAAGCATTTTCTAAAAATTGTATACACAATACATTCTTTGATACAGATATTCCGGCTAACAGGAAACAGTTTTCTTTTTATTTTGATAGAAGTAGTTGATAGGATCAAAGGTTCATTATATATCACACCTAATACTTGATCCAATTCATCTCCAATATTAATACAACGAAACGCAATTTGATTTTGATTAGATCTTGTACTGAAAGATTTATTGGGCGCTTTTATGTTTCCTGTCCTCACACCATTCAAAGCGACCTCTGATAAGATAGTATACTAGGTATTAATAGACGGTCGCTCTGTAATCCTATGTGTGTTTGGTTTTCAATTCGCTTGTTGGTTAGATGAGATTCCTTAGAATTAATCTATTGATCCAAGAGGATTACAAAATATCATATCCTACTTGTTGGTATGTGTTTTTCATTCTATTGTTTATTATTTGCTCACTTATTGAGGTTTAAAGTATAAAACTAAAATTATTAATTTTAATCATTTATAAGCCGATTTTTTTTCCCAAAATAATATAGCGTAACTACAGATTTTATTGAAATATTAAAAAATGGATTTAAGTTGCGATGGAAATTACTAATAAACTATATACATACATCAAAAATATCAAAACTGTTTATTGAAATTTTATATAATAAGAAATTTATAGCGCATTTTTAAAAATACTTGAAAACAATACAATAAATTTAAAATTTCACCAATGTTTGTATGTAATGAACTGATCTCATTTTTTCGTATCCTCGCTACAAGTTTATCTATCCGGTAACTAAGATTGGATCTTTGATTACAACTCTATTTTTTATTGTAGAAAAAAAAAAGTCTTTTATACAAAAACTTTATAGAATTTAATCCTACATAACCTAAAAATATTTCTGACTGTACAGAGTGTTTTCGAAGCAGACAAACGTATTGCTGTGTACTGAAGGTACTTGAAAAAAGTAAAATGAATTTTGAAAAATGAAAATTAAATTAACTAGCTCAACGGATACAAACTTAAAAGGCGCAAAAGAACAATTAACCACAGGGTTACCCTTGCGAATTAAAACTTGCATCTAACCGCGAAAGGTAAAATGTGGGCGTATGAAATCTGACTTTCTTTAATCTCCAAAAATTGAAAAGGTTTTAAATACAAATAAAAGAACAGTATTTTGAACTATGTCAAATAACAATCAATAATTTTAATTATATAAAAAAAAACATTTAATTATAAATTATGCAGAAAACAAAACCATGAACTTAGGGCTCTGGCCGAAATCAAAAACTGCATTAGGCTCTACAATTACAAAAGGGCAATGCTAAATCCTTAAACAAACAAAAAACAAATTTGTTCAGGAAGATAATCCTTTTTATATCAATCAATCCACGTGGTTTCAAAATTAAAACAAACTAAATTAATTTAAACGTGGACAATTCAAGTAAATTTACAAAATTTAAATTTAAATACAAGCACAATGCTTCTATTCACCCAAACTGTGGTGATTAATTATAAAATACAAATCAGTAAACTAGAAAACGGAAAAATTAAACTCTTTAAACTAAAAATACCTTCCAGAACATATATAATAATTGATCTTATACCTAAATTGTGTACACAAAAATACAACAACAATTATTATTTAATGAGTTCCTTGATGGATGAAAAAATTTCAAATTAAACGAAATCAAATCATTAAATAAAAATGAAATACCAAAATGGTAGCAAAGAATATAAATTTAAATGTACTTACACGGCATCTCTCAAAGAACTGGCGTCTCAGGGTTAACACAGTCGTATACATATATCAACAACTGCGTGCAATCACAACGCACAGATAGTCTAAGAAAACTCTAGAATATACATTGAACAACATAAACAATACTGGTGAACCCAATATGTACACTATGGGGCTTGTTATTGACAGTGGTGAGTTTTTATGCATGTCATTTACACTTGTGTAAAAAATATGCTATTTGCATTCGTTTTAGATACTAATATTGTAAATACATATTAGTTTTAATATAACAGTGAGACTAAAATCGATATAATTATACCTAGATGTTCACTATATTCCTGAATATTTGCTTAATTCTAGTCCAGCGTAATTTGTTTTTTTGATTTCACTCTTGTATCAAAATAATGATATTTAAAATATGAATATATGCAACAAATGATAAGCGAACTAAACTACCCTAATTGAAAGCTTGTAGCGGAGGCATTTTTTTTACAAAATTGTAAATCACGTTATTATACAGTGTGTCCCAAAAAAGTTTTATACAAATGGAGAAAAAGTTTATTTTACATTTCACAAAAAAAAAATTCTTGATAAAAAGCTCTGCATGACTTGTAGATCCATAATGAAGTACAAAATTTTTAAAACATTGGCTGGAATACAGGAAAAATCAAAATTATGATTTGGAGTGAGAGTAAAATACTTTCATTGAAATTGTTATTAAGTAGCAAAAAATTATGCCCACTTGTAGATTTGTGATTTTCCCAGATAAAAATTACAAGATTAATTAGATTATTTATTGCATAAATAAATAAGACATGATAAATAAATGATAACCTCTTTATCATTTTATCAACAATGAAAAATACGCAACTAATAAATTTTATTGGGAACATGTAAAATTACGTAAATACCACGAAACTTAAACGTATCCACCATCACTTTCTAAACAAGTGATTGTTCGTTGATTAAATTGGTGTATGACATTTCTAATCACATCTGGAGTTGTAGCTTCAGATGTTTCTCTAATGAGTCTTTCAAGATGACCAAACTTTACTACAGCCCACTGCGTAGGCTTTCACGGCCGGTGTAACTATGACTAACAGCTTTTTGCGGGTTTCGCCGTGTGTCAAAACTTTCGCTCGACGTTTCGCTGTCCATACTGACAGCTTCTTCAGGATAACTGAACTAATTCTCCATGGTCCGACATTCTTCTTATATACGCCCCTGGTGCATCCAACCGTGTAGTTTCCGCACCATTGACCGTGACGGTTCATAGTAGGCTCTTCCACGTGTTGCTAAGGTGGTACCCTTCTTCTCTGTTAACGGTTTTATTCTTCTCTATTTCTATGGCTTCCCTGATGAGTCTTTTCCCGTAGTTCTTGGTGGTAGTTATTACTTTTACATTCTTGAAATCCATTTTGTGTCCGGTGTCGTGCATGTGTTCTGCCACCGCCGATTGCTCGCTCCTTCTTAATCTTGCGTCCCTCTCGTGTTCTTTCATTCTTATGTCGATGGCTCTTCCTGTTTGTCCGACGTAGTACTGTCCACATTGGCATGTTATCTTGTAGATACCTTCTGTGCGCCCCTTGGGTATCTTATCCTTTGCGGTCAGCAGATACAGCTGGATCGACGTTGCAGCCCCGAACCGTACTTGTACGTTACGTTTCTTCAAAATTCGGCCTACTTTTTCGGTGACTCCTGCTATGTAAGATAAACACGCCATCCCTCTTCGTGGTTTTGTAGTTGTCTCCAGTGTCTTCTTCTTCTTAATGGCTCTCCTTATGTCGATGTCAGTGTAACCATTCTTCCTTAGTGCTTTCTCCAAATGTATCTTTTCACTGGTAAGATGTTGTTCGTCACTGATGGTTTCGGCTCTGGATAGCAATGTTTGTATTAATGTCTTCTTCTGCATCGGATGATGGTGAGATCTTGCATGCAGATATCTATCGGTGTGCGTCTTCTTTCTAAATACTGCGTGCTGTAACATTCCCTCCTTTGTTTTCTTAACCATAACATCCAGGAAAGGAAGATTCCATTTTGTTCTTTCTCCATGGTAAACTTGATGGCTGGGTGCTGTGAGTTTATGTGTTCCAAGAATTACAGCCCGCTACACCCGATTTTCTAAATGCCCGATCTTTCATTGAGATAAGGCTTATTTTTCACATTGCCTAAAAGACTTCTCAGTGTGTTTTGCGATGTGAAACAAATGTTTAAATACTGTTTAATGATATCGCCTAAAGCTTTTGCAATAGAAAGGTAATTCAACAAACTTCTGGTGGCGGTTTTCATCTGGAGTTAAAGTCGTGATACTTCTTACATACTGTTGATGTTGGACTTTTTTTATGTTCTAGTCGTACGTGAAATATATCGAAAACTCAATGATAAAAACCATATATAATGCTGTTTTCTTAGAGGAAATAATGCAAATAACAAACAATTGCATTAAATACTTTAGAAAAATATATTTGTTAAATAGAACACAATGCTGCAGAACACAAACACTTTATTGGTGTCACCAAATAATTTCTTTATTTTTGTTAGGTAATTTTAAATTTCTATTAATATATTTTAATGCATAAAAAACCCTCCACCTGCAAAAAGTATCTTTCTTATTATCTAATCTATTTATGTAATTATGTGGCGATATATTTCTACGTAAAATCTCGAGAAAAAGTTGAACAGAGAATGACTAGTGTTGCTTCCAAACAAACTGACCACATAAAACCTACTCCTCAGAAAAGTTCAGTCTGCAAAGAAATACATATCAATCATTGCCAATTGGTGGATCCATTACAGAAGGGCGGTATTTTTTATAAGTCTTGAACCAATCCACTAGAAGACCCAGAATCCAATTTCGAGGCCATCCGGAGAGCATCGCCCGATTTCCAGTTTTGGCACACAAGACCCCAAACTGGTATTAGCAACCCTTAGAGGAACTCCAGTATTCAAAAGCCTTCCACCGATATAAGATTCCGGCTTCGAAGCTATTCTGAAAGATATTGTGGAATGTAAGGTATGTCCTGCAAATTACTTTTGTAAATATTAACATGACATCGGATTTTATTCTGTATTCTGAAAAAAAATGCCACAAAAAATGAATGCAGATTAAAAATTCTTAATTATTACTTATATTTAGTTCAGTATATTTACATTAATCGATTAACCTATTTTAGCTCATGCGCTCTAAATGATACATAGTCTAACTTATTTTCCTGGTAATAATCGCTTTATAATTGATAAGTTTATCGAAAATTCTTGAATATAAGATTATACATTTTTAGCTAATCTAAGTACATGATCAGAGCTCTGGCAAAACAAATGAGTTTAAAGAAGATAATGTTTAAACAACCAATTCAAATTAATTAGAAACAATTTTATATATTATTTTCATTTTATGTAGAGATGAAACAGTTGTACAAGATTACAAAAACCGCATGCAGAAAACTGGAACATTTAATTCCAAATTAAATCTGTGGATATATGATACATTCTGTCATCGGATTGACTTTACGAAAGAAAAAAAACTTTATTTTTAATTTTAGGACGAATACATTTATAAAAATTTAAATCATTACCTTGGACTGTGTATGAAATACGTGAAATACTACACAAACGTTGAAATGCCATTCATACAAACGACAGATTATGATGTGACGTCTAGGAGTATTTACAATATTGTAGCAATAACAGTACAGCTTGTGCACTCTTTGTTATAATAACAATCAGTCCATAAATGATTGTGTCGACTGCTAATATTTCAATTCCTTCGAGTCCTTGCAATTTTGCATATTACTTGAAACATTTCTGGAGCTCATTTTATGCTAAAAAGGTGATCTTTCCCATCTGTATGTATCTGTAAACCAAAAATAATTCTAAAAATGTCTTAACAATGACCGATGTTGCAATATATGAGAATTTTCTTTAGCGAACTAGATTCAATATATCTAACAATCTCAATAGTATATCAAGAAACTGGTGTTACAATGACTCGTGCATTGAATGACATATTTCAAACTTGTACTTGTATTATAACAGTCTTTTCGAATTATTTTCTCTATGTTGCATTAATTTACGTTTACTTATTATTTAAAATGGAATTTCCTATCCATGTAGAATGGATTCCATGAATTTTAATAATTTTATGTTCGTGACAAAATTGCGTTAGAATTATATACAAGGGGTACCATTGCCGTTAATGAGAACTATTTAATGCCCTCTCTTTCTTGTACCTGTACTAATGTAGTTCTATTTCGATTTTTCTGTATGTTTCTATTCGGCTTATTCTCTACAAATTACTCATATTTGTACGCATATTTTTTTGAATTTTATTTTTTGACGTCATTTTGACATTTCCATCCAATTTGTTAACGTTATTTGGCGTTGCGGTTTGGTGCACGTTTTGTAATTATTTTAAACGTTGTGTGCCTATAAAATGGATATGTTGTAACAAATGATAGATACATGTTACTATACTCAGACAGAAATTGTTGGACAATTTTCACATTGATATATAAAAAATATAGAGATCAGGAGTACATATATGTATTATTTTAATTATTAATAATTTAGTCTGGTATAGTAGAGGATAAAATAAGTAGTACAACATAGTTAATTAAAACTTTTCTTTTGCGCTTTTCTGTTTTACCTGGGGCTGCCAGTAGCAGTGTTCATTGCATCGATATTTTCCTGAAAAGGGGTTTATAAGTAGTAGCGTAAGCCGGCATTCATTTAGTTTAATGGCGTCATCTTTAGATCACTGGTAAGCTGACTTTTCTTTCGATTGTTAACTTTCTTAGTTTTGGTAATCCGGTCCTGTCCTTTAGGACCTATTTTGTTTTGGTTTGAATTTAGGGTGGAAGAAGTACCTAATTTGGGGAGACCGCTACCGCTGGCGAATTACAGAAAATTGTTTTCTATTTTTTTGCGCGATAACGGTCAGAGATAGGAAAAAAATACAAGAGGTCAAAAAGTTTCTAAACAAGACAGAAAATTTATTGCGTATTTTAGAATCTAGCAGTGGCGAAATCGCAAAAAAGTTCAGGGTGGGAAAAGAGGGCATGACCCCCGAAAAAATTATTACCCTGTAGATTTACATCATCATTTGGCATGGCTAATGATGCAGGCCTTATAGCGTAACCTACCTTCCAAATTTGAGCAAGATATCTCAAAAACTGTAGGAGCTACACAGTAAAAAGTGAAAAAATCTTGAAATTTCAACACCCTGCAGATTGGTAACGAAGCGTTTGCAAACCTATGTTTATATGAAATTTTAGGCACAAAATAAACCAAATAATTACCCCCTTCCTTATGTACATGATATTTAGGAACAGCCTGTATATTGTTGTATTTTAAATCATTAAAGACAGTTCTCAACCAGACACCCACGTGTATATACCCCACACCGACCGCTCCCAATCACTCCAAGATAGCACAGTTACAAAGACTGTTGTAATGCAAATAAAGTTTGAATTATAAAAGTCATTCAATGCACGAGTAATTGTAACACTAGTTTCTTGATATACCAATGAGATTGTTAGAGATGTTGAATCTATCCCGTTAAATTTTTTTTTTTTTTTCATATTTTAATGATAAGAAAATTGCAACATATTGCATTTGGAATAAGTATCACCTACTCGTCTTAAAGCATTTATCATTACAAATTTTTGGTTTTATAACTCTTAAATTCAAAGAATTTTATCACAATCGCCATTAATTTGCCATATCCTGTTTACTGTTCAGTTTTAATTCCGTTGGGTGTGACTTTATAAAAATCGAAATAATTCTTATCTTCTGACATTAGCTGTGTTTACAGAGGAATCATAAACCAGTCAGATCTAATCATATGATAATGATATTACACTTTGCTACTCTTAGCCTAACAATTTTAGTGCTACATCCCACATCTATTTTTTCATGTATGAAATACTCAGTTTTTTAAGACCTGATCACAGTACGTAATAGTTCATTGAAATTATACAATAATTTATATACACTAAATAAACTTACAAGTCAATAGCAATAACGGTCTTAAAACTAATAGCAGATAAAAATGCAATGGCTAATTAATTGAATTGTTTAATAGATACTGGAAATGTCGGAAACAGGAAATACTGCTCAAAAGAAGCTAAATCCCAGCAAAACCGCAACCCCTGACGCAGGAGCGAAATACGAAATCTCAGTTGCTACGTTGGTTGCTGCCATTCTATCAAATAACGATAAAATAGAAAATTATCACGTGTTCACTAATTTAAAGGAAGCATATCCATTCGACGATATAGTGGCTAAAGTCTTTTTCAAAGGAGAAAATACTCCATATGCATTTGCCATGCAATTAAAACACATCGGTAAAGGCGAAACGCTTGATGTGGAAAAGTATCTGAAGGGTTATAATAAAATATCCAATGCCGGAGGACTTAAAACTATAGGAAACATTGGTATTGCCAACATTCACTTTTGCTATTTCTGCATTGATAAAGTGAAAAAGGCAGATTCCTACACACTATATCAGTATAAACCCATTAGTGATTCGTGGAGATCGGCACTTTCTTTTCCTAATTGTCATAAGTTGACGTTTGACACGGAATTCACGGAAACGAATACAGACTTCTTGAACAATTTCTATTTGTACTTATACCAACCCAATAATAATAAAATCAAAGAAAATATAAAAACCCTTTGTAAAATACAGGATGTAAGCGGTGTTTTGAATTTTATTGATAGATATTTTGAGAAAGTAGTATTATGGAAAAGGGGACTGCGCAAAGAGGTGTTTGAAACGGAATTACTAAGAATCCGTCTCTCTGATCACATATTACTACCTCCGGCAGACATTATCCAAATTCATGAACCACAAAGTGCAATGTGGCATAACTTGACATTACAACATAATGTCACAATCGTCAAGGTTGAAACAAACATTGAAAAGAGTTTATACGGATCGTGCGCACAAGCACTGAATCGCCTTTTCAATAATAACTTTAACTGGAGCACTTACAAAACAAATCCTTTGGATTCCCGTATCGTCGAGGAGTTCAAAAAGCTTTTTAGAGCAAACAAATCACATAGAATTAGCCACTGGATTGATCCACCAACAACACTAAAATCACTAATTATAGAGTTATGGAAAATTGACGAGATACCTCTTATATTGAGAAGCGATGACAATCTACCTGTATTGAAGGATTACGCACATTTGAGTAAAAGTTATATTATTGTAACAGAATATGTAGCTACCAAACGGAAAGAATGTAACAACTACCAGCTAAGTGTTTTTACACATGTAAGCGACATTAAATGCTTAGATATGAGGGATGAACTGCTACAAGCCATTTCAATATCATTACAAGGCAGGGAACCGATCACCCTTCACAGTATTATAGATCGTCATTGGGAATTGATTACAGCTTTATCATGCTCCCACATAATACACTTAATGAAATCAAGAATGGCGTATCTGAGTAAGGAATGTTTAGATGGCGACCACAATTTGTTATTCCTGATTGAGGATCCAAACTCTACCGCAGAATATAATATAAATAGCATTAACAGGACAGGAGGTAATATTGCAATTCGGTGTCGGCCAGAAGACATGACCAAATATCGTAAGCAAATAGAGGACAGTCCAAACTTCCAAAACTATGAAATCTATCACTGTGTCACATCGTCGAGAACTGAAAACTTTATCGTACTAGAAGGGAACAAGTCACTGTTAGGAGACTTCTTTGTGGACCAAGATGGTGAAGGTGTCTACGGTCTAGGGAAAGAACCAGTACCGATTGTTGGATCCACTTTAAAGAATATTCAACCAAGATATATGCCTAGATGTTTGCACAATGCTCTTGTATCCAAATCCCTTTTTGATTCGAAAACAAAAGGTATTTGTTTTTTCTCAGGAAATTTTAGTTATTTAACAGAAAATATACGACAAGATTTGATGGAAGCGTCTGACGATATAAACTTTGATAACATAAAAAATACGTTTATTCAGGTGAAAGTTGAAGATGTACACATATATTGGCAGAAAGCATCAGAATTTAGCTGTCCGGTAATCCATATTCATGTGGAGGGCACAGATATGTACTTACGTAGATACAAAGATTGGGCAAATTTAAGTGAGCATATATCATACAATGGGCAGGAAATACCAGAAGAAAATATTCTAAAAGAAGTAACAGACGGAATAACTATTTTAACAGGCGAACCTGGTATAGGTAAATCTTCGTTGCTTCAATCAATATTCAAAAATCACGCCACAGAAAAGTATGTCTTGTTTTACAATTTGGTTGATTACGGTCGTTTTTTAGAAAAAGAGAAGTTGGTACCGACTAATATTTCATTAGATTTCTTGTTGGAACGGTCAATGAACAAACGGTATCATGAGTTTCTATCTGCTTTATTTAAAAAAGGGGATAGAGCACTGATACTCCTAGATTCATTCGACGAGGTATTGCCTACTTACAAAGAACATGTTTTACATTTTATACGAAATTTAGCTGCTAGCAATGTACAAATCATTATTGCTTCTAGAACAATTGCAAATTATGTACTTATGGCCAATTTTGAGGCTACGATTTTAAAGGTAGACTTCTTGGGAGCCGATGACTGTGAGGAGTACATTAAAAACTTCGGTCTTAACGAAAATATACTAAGCACTGTCCCAGATGAATTCTTACAAAACCCTTTATACCTAAACTTTCTGAAGACTATTTCTGAAAAATAATGTTTCTCTGGAACACTTCAGTAAATTAAGTTTATTCAAGAGCGTCATAGAAATAAAGATGGAACAATACTTCCAAAGGTATTTCTCCATCCAGCTTATATCCAACAAAGAGTATTATCTAAAGCCCGTTCGAGAACTACATTTCCAACTAGCACTAATAAGGATACTTGGTGCGGATATAGTGAAAGAATTGCTTCAATTGGAAAACAAAAGCGAACTAACACATGAATTCAAATTAGGCGTAGTGCTATCTATTAATGAAGAAGGGTACCCTACATTTGTACACGAGACATTTGCAGAGTATCTGACAGCTGATTGGATAATCAGAAATGGAACGGAAGACTCTGCTAAGAAAATTTACCAAGAAATTAAAAAGCAAAAAAAGTTGTATATCTTAGATATTCTTTGCGAACATTTAGAATTACATAAAGCTGTCTTGACACAAAATAAACAGCAAATAGAAGAGTATGCCGCAGATCGCCCACATTTGGAAAGAGCTGATGCACTAGGCAGAATGGCCATTCATATTGCCGCTGCACACCAACCAGAACCGCTTTGGTCCGCTCTAGATATTATTATTTGCAATATGCGCAATTTTGAATCGATTTTACTCGATCTGACATTCTTATGCAGTGGGATTGGATACAACAATCGTATCAGAAAAATATTATAGAGTCTATGATGCTTGCAGGAATTTCAACGTCACTTTGGGAAGCATATGCAAGCTGCATAGCACAAAAAGCACAAAATGATAGCAACTACATAAATCTCTTTAACGAGTATGATATAACGAAAATGTATGATGTAGCCGTAAGAAGTAATAGTATAGAGATGATACGTGATTTGATTTTCATTGAAAACCTCAAAAACAATGGCGTTTCTCAAGCCTTAGAGGTGCATACGTTGCATTTAAGAAGCGTCAGAAAATTTGCTGCTTTACACGTCCCCTGTATAAACGGAAATGTGGAAGCACTAAGAAAATTAATCAAACGCGAGCACATAAACACTACTGACATGTTTGGTTGCACACCCTTACATTATAGTGTTATGAATCCACCGGAAGTGAGCACGATTATGACGAAAATGTTGTTAGAATACGGTTCAAAGTTAGATATCAAAAATTATTACCGCAAAACGGCTCTTGATATTGCCGTTCTTTCCGGAAATGTACATATTACTGAACTGCTGTTACAAAACTATGTTCACATCAAAAGAGAGAGTGTGCTGGACCTTGTATTCCTTGCAATTGAAGAAGCTAGTAATAGGAGTGCAGCCAGGAGCATTAAAAAGGCCAATAAAAGACATTTGGAAATCATAAACTTACTTTTAGAAAAAGGAGCTGATGTCAGTGGTAGAAACGCAAATGGTAAAACACCGCTTATATTCGCTTCTGAATGCGGTGAATCAGATGTCATAAAGGTACTATTGGAAAATGGTGCCGACGTCAATAGAGCAACAAGAAATGGTAAAGCACCGCTTATGTTCGCTTCCCAATATGGCAAATTAGATATCGTAAAATTATTATTGGAAAAAGATGCAAGCGTCAACGCCACAACAACAGATGGTAATACACCGCTTATGTTTGCTTCTCAATATGGTGGATTAGATATCGCAAAAGTGTTATTGGAAAAAGGTGCCAACGTCAATGGCGTAGAAAGAGAAGGTAAAACACCGCTTATGATCGCTTCTATATATGGTAAATTAGATATTGTAATAATATTATTGGAAAATGATGCCGAAGTCAATGGCGCAGACACAGATGGTAAAACGCCATTTATATTCGCCTGTCAATATGGTAGATTAGATATTGCAAAAGTATTATTGGAAAAAGGTGCCGACATCAATGGCGCAACAAGAACTGGTAAAACACCGCTTATGTTCGCTTCTCAATATGGTAAATTAGATATCGTAAAAATGTTATTAGAAAATGGTGGCGACGTTAATGGCGCAAAAAGAAATGGTAAAACACCACTTATGTTCGCTTCTATATGTGGTAAATTAGATATCGTAGAATTACTATTGGAAAAAGGTGCCAACGTCAACGGCGCAACAACGAATGGTAAAACGCCGCTATTGTTCGCTTCTGAATGGGGTACGCTAGATATCGTAAAAATACTATTGGAAAATGGTGCCGACGTCAATGGCGCAGAGAGAGATGGTAAAACACCGTTCATATTCGCTTGTCAATATGGTAGATTAGATATCGCACAAATATTATTGGAAAAAGGTGCCGACGTCAATGGCGCAACAAGAAATGGTAAAACACCGCTCATGTTCGCTTCTCAATTTGGTAAATTAGATATGGTAAAAGTATTATTGGAAAAAGGTGTCGACGTCAATAGCGCAACAACAGATGGTAAAACACCGCTTATGTTCGCTTCTCAATATGGTAAATTAGATATCGCAAAAATACTATTGGAGAATGGTGCCGACGTCAATGGCGCAACAAGAAATGGTAAAGCATCGCTCATGTTCGCTTCTCAATTTGGTAAATTAGATATGGTAAAAGTATTATTGGAAAAAGGTGCCGACGTCAATGGCGCAACAACAGATGGTAATACACCGCTTATGTTAGCTTCTCAATATGGTAGATTAGATGTCGCAAAAGTATTATTGGAAAACGGTGCCAACGTCAATGGCGCAAAAAGGCATGGTAAAACACCGCTTATGCTCGCTTCTCAATACGGTAAATTAGATATCACAAAAGTATTATTGGAAAAAGCTGCCGACGTCAATGGCGCAACAAGAACTGGTGAAACACCGCTTATATTCGCTTCTCAATATGGTAAATTAGATGTCGTAAAGATATTATTGGAAAATGGTGCCGACGTCAATGCCGCTGAGAGAGATGGTAAAACACCCCTTATGTTCGCTTCTCGGTACGGTAAATTAGATATCACAAAAGTATTATTGGAAAAAGCTTCCGACGTCAATGCCGCAACAAGAACTGGTAAAACACCGCTTATATTCGCTTCTCAATATGGTAAATTAGATATCATAAAAATATTATTAGAAAATGGTGCCGACGTTAATGGCGCAAAAAGAAATGGTAAAACACCGCTTATGATAGCTTCTCAGTACGGTAAATTAGATATCACAAAAGTATTATTGGAAAAAGCTGCCGACGTCAATACCGCAACAAGAACTGGTAAAACATCGCTTATCTTCGCTTCTCAATATGGTAAATTAGATGTCGTAAAGATATTTTTGGAAAATGGCGTCGACGTCAATGGCGCAGGAAGAGATGGTAAAACACCGCTTATGTTCGCTTCTCAATATGGTAAATTAGATATCACAAAAGTATTATTGGAAAAAGCTACTGACGTCAATAGCGCAACAAGAACTGGTAAAACACCGCTTATGTTCGCTTCTCATTATGGTAAATTAAATGTCGCAAAAGTATTATTGGAAAAAGGTGTCGACGTCAACGTCGCAACAAGAACTGGCAAAACTCCGCTTATGTTCGCTTCTCAATATGGTAGATTAGATATCGCAAAAATATTATTGGGGAATGGTGCCGACGTCAATGCCGCAGAAAGAGATGGGAAAACACCGCTTGTGTTCGCTTCTGAATACGGTAAATTAGATACCGTGAGGATATTATTGGAAAAAGGTGCCGACGTCAATGGCGCAACAAAAACTGGTAAAACACCGCTTATGTTTGTTTCTCAATATGGTAGATTAGATATCACAAAAATACTACTAGAGAAAGGTGCCAACGTCAATCGCGCAGAAAAAGATGGTAAAACACCGCTTTTGTTCGCTTCTGAATACGGTAAATTAGATACCGTGAGGATATTATTGGAAAAAGGTGCCGACGTCAATGGCGCAACAACAACTGGTGAAACACCGCTTATGTTTGTTTCTCAATATGGTAGATTAGATATCGCAAAAATACTATTGGAGAATGGTGCCAACGTCAATCGCGCAGAAGGAGATGGTAAAACACCGCTTATGTTCGCTTCTGAATACGGTAACTTAGATATCGTAAGGATATTATTGGAAAATGGTGCCGACGTCAATGGCGCAGAAAGACATGGTGAAACACCGCTTATGATCGCTTCTATATATGATAAATTAGATATCGCAAAAGTATTATTGGAAAAAAGTGCCGACGCCAACAGCGCAACAGTAGATGGCACAACATCGCTTATGTTCGCTTCTACAAGCGGGTCCTTAAATATTGTAAAGGTGCTATTGGAAAAAGGTGCAGATGTCAATAGCGCAACCGCAGATGGTAAAACACCGCTTATGTTCGCTTCTACAAGCGGGTCCTTAAATATTGTAAAGATGCTATTGGAAAAAGGTGCAGGCGTCAATAGCGCAACAGCACATGGTGAAACACCGCTGATGATAGCTTCTCAAGAGGGTAATTTAGACATAGTGGAGATACTATTGGAAAATGGTGCCGACGTCAACAGCGCAACAGCAAGTGGTGAAATACCGCTTATGTTCGCTTGTCAATATGGTAAATTAGATATCGTGAAGATGTTATTGGAAAAAGATGCCGACGTCAACGGCGCATCAGCAGTCGGTACAACATCGCTTATGATCGCTTCTCGATACGGTAAATTAGATATCGTAAAGATGTTATTGGAAAAGGATGCCGACGTCAACGGCGCAACAGCAATTGGTACAACACCGCTTATGTTCGCTTGTCAATATGGTAAATTAGATATCGTAAAGATGTTATTGGAAAAGGTTGCCGACGTCAACGGCGCAACAGCAGTTGGTACAACACCGCTTATGTTCGCTTGTCAATATGGTAAATTAGATATCGTAGAAATATTATTGGAAAGAGGTGCCGACGTTAATGCCGCTGGAAAATACGGTAAGACACCGCTTATGTTCGCATATAATGCAGGTTACATGGAAGTTGTGGATGTGCTATTAGGATTTGGTGCTAGCACAACATCATTTGAGTCGTCTAGATTTAGTGGATTAACAGCATGTCTCCCGTTGTGGCTACGACAACTACTTGGAATTTAAAATAAGTGAGAGTGATTGAACACAGGCTCGCAAAGTATCTAAACTTAACAAAGTTTTGGGTTTCAGAAAACATGCTATTCGTTTATAGACTCACATGCCGAGTATTTCTCATGAATGGAAGAGGAAAACAGTGTGGAAGTTATGCCATTTCACAGAAAAAATTGTACGGTGCACTAGCACTAGCTGTTGGTGCTGGGGGAGATATTGACTTAACAATAAAGTAAAACACATAATTTATGTAATATTTGTAATTTCAACTATGCATTTGTATTACGTTGTTTATAAAAAATCGATTGATCATATTTTCAAAAAACAAGAACTCCTTACAAAGCTTCACTAAAATGCGAGACCACTACCATTAAAATTTTAAATATCGCCTATTGAATGAATATGAATCCTTGATCCTAAAAATTATGAACCTGAATGAAGATTTGAAGAAAGGAAACATTTGCTCTTGAATCGGATACAGCTTTAGGCCAAGACTTTCAAGAAAGGAAGCCTAAGCGGAACGTCATTTGAGATTGCTACAAAAGTCGATATTTTACTAACAATAAGTAATTAAAAAAATTTAAAGACCAAAAAATCAAGCAATTTTTTTTAGTAAGTAGCTTAAAACAATTGTCAAAAAGAAATACATTTTTTACACTAAACGAATCTAAAATGTTATCCTTGATAGGTTAATTCCGTGATTTGCCATATGCACCCTACGAATGATGCCCTTATTATTTTGTATGATGTGAACAGAAAAATATTTATTATGCATTAATTACAATGGAATTATGTTTTTAATTGCATTCCGGCCTTTTTTAAATTGTTGGTTTTTTTTACCCAGCACGCTTACAGAAGGATTGGTAAAGGGATGCATTCCTTTCAAAGAACAACAGTATACCTGCATTGTAAGAAATCATACCAACTATGTTAATTGCTTCTCAGATATTTTCGAGCTAGTAGATTTAATGAACTTATTTGAAAGAGTTAAAGTTTGACAATTTATCTAAAAAAAAAACTCAGTTCAGTGTCCTCTTAAAATAGAAATCTTACACCTCACACCGATATTTTCAAATAAAAGTGAAGCAATGTGCTAACCCTCCATGTATCTTAGTACATTAAACATATATGTAAATCTTCTTAAAAACTGTTCCATTTTGTAGGCTTTCACAAGGTATAAAGTTTCAACCATTGATTAATACCTGACCATCAGGACAAAATACTAAGATGTTTTTTGACAGCTGGTTTGCTTTTTAGTTTGGAAATCCTTCGTTGAGAGAGTAGAGTTTATTGTTTTCTAAAACCAAAAAAAAAGTACCAAGAAACGAAGGATGAAATTCGTCGCATTTCAAGACGATGGGTTCTTTTTGGTAAGCTTCATTGGTCAATTCTGACAAACTTCGATGATATAAACTCAGCGCTGAATTATTTATATTGTCATCTTAATGAAATATTTGGATCTAATATTCCTAGAAAGCAAATTGACACTAAGTAATTTCCTATTCAGTTGACTACAGAAATAAAATGAAACATCAGAATAAAAGATTACTATCGTTAGGAATGACTGCATTCAAAAAAATGAGTGCTACCCTTATGAATTTAAAAGATTACTATCATTAAATAAATAACAAATATCAATTTCGTACAAGAACTACTTACAATTAGTACAGAGCAATGTCAAACCGGATGTAACAAAGTTCTGGAAATTTTGGATGTGAGGAACCGTTTTTCAAAACACGTTCAGATACCCACATGCTTGTGAGGGCTCCTTGGTCAATACATTTTGTCCTCAATCTTTGGTGGATGTTTGCCACATCCCTGTTATGTATGTCGAGATATTGTTTGGGCGCTATTATAAAGCATTCTGCCATAAGAAATCTTCATGAGTTTTGTCGCACGTTCACATGTTTCACCTATCGTATGGACTAAGCTTACTCATTACTAAAATGACGATTAATATTTGCTACCTTCTTCGGAAAACACTGGTTAATACCTTATTCCTGCTTTAAAAAGTAACAGAATAAATTAGTTTCGTCTCGAAAGCGCAGGATTCTTTATTATTATATTTTTTTTAAGTATTTGGAGTGTAAACTTCTTGTTACAGAAGAATTTTGAATCGTAGGTGGTGTAGTGTATATAGGATACTCCACGTAAGTGGTTCATTAAAAGTTTATGATGTTCTACTATTTACTTATATTTGAGATTTTAGTACCATTATCTGTTCGATGGAAACTATAAATGTGAAATACTTTAACCAAAATAGCACTTCCGGTTGACCGGAAATGGACGTCAAGTTTGTTTTTTTAAATAGAATGATATAATTTTCTTTACATGTTTGAAATCTACGGCCATAAATACGTTAGTCTTTATTAGATATCCCTATAGCTACATGTTGCCGTTTTTGAGTTATTTAAGTCTTTCTGTTTTTTTAGTCATAATCGTTGCCTCATTCTGAAATAAATATCTCGGTTAATACTGCAAGTAGAGACTCCAAATTAGCTATGTTATGAATGTAGATATAACTTTAAGAAATGGTACGCACACTTCGCATTCTAATATACAGGGTGTTCAAAATTGAGAAATCAAGTGACATATTTTCGAATGCAGAAATCTTAATCTTTTTAAATGGAACACCCTGTATTTTAATTCGAAATTGGGAAGTAAATATCATCCCCTATCGTTTTGTATTAGCACTCTCTATACCTATCTTTAATAGATTTTGAGATATGAAGAACTCTTTGTTGAACAATCTAAGTAGCTCTAGGTTTAAATGTTCGTAGATGGCTCTGAATGGGATTAATGTGAAATTCATTGTCTAACCATAAGTGTGTGTGTATGTCATCGTAATCACACTTTTGAACAACGCAATATGAATAGAGACGACTATTCGAACCGCGACATTTTGAATTTATTCTACATTCATGGAGAATGTAATAAAGTATTAAATAGACATGTCGTGTATTTAATGACAGATATCCACACCTTCCACCGATTACAAAGAAGAAATTTTGAAATATTGAAACAACTTTTTACACTCGGGAACCATGAAAACAAAGAGATAAAATAAACTAAAATTTTGAAAACACACTCCTAGATCTCCATATTTTCTATATGACCTCCATTATTTTCTAAGCATTTTAAAATCCGCGCTTATACTTCTCCTGTGGCTCTATTAATTTGATTACGCGAAATTCTTCTGATATGTGTCGTAACCCTACGTAAAAGTTCCTCTCGAGATCGCACAGGTGTGGCATACACCAATGATTTCAGTAGCCCCAAAAATAAAAATCTAGAGGCGTTAGATCCGGTGAACGATGGGGCCATTTCCAAGGTCCATTGTTACCTATCCATTGGTCCTCAAACATAGCAGGGATCTAGAAGTGTGTTTTCAAAATTTTAGTTTATTTTATCTTTTTCTTTACGCAGTTCCGAGTGTGAAAAGTTGTTTTCAAGTTTTCGAAATTTCTTCTTTGTAATCGGTGGAAGGTGTGAATATCTGTCATTAAATGTACGACATGTTATATTTAATACTTTGTTACATTCTCCATGAATGTTGAATAAATTCAAAATTTTGCTCTCCGAACAATCGTTTCTATTCATATTGCGTTGTTCAAAAATGTAATTACGATGGCATACACACATTTATGGTTAGACAATTAATTTGACGTTAATTCCATTCAGAGCCATCTGCGAACATTTAGGCATAGAGCTACTTAGATTGTTCAACAAAGAGTTGTTCATATCTCAAAATCTATTAAGGATAGGTATAGGGAGTGCTGATATAAAATGATAGGGGGTGATATTTACTTCCCAATTTCGAATTAAAATACAGGGTGTTCCATTTAAAAAAATTAAGATTTCTGCATTCGAAAATATGTCACTTGATTTCTCAATTTTGAACACCCTGTATATTAGAATGCGAAGTGTGCGTACCATTTCTTAGAGTTATATCTACGTTCATAACATAGCTAATTTGGAGTCTCTACTTGCAGTATTAACCGAGATATTAATTTCAGAATGAGGCAATGATTATGACTAAAAAAAAAGAAAAACTTAAATAACTCAAAAACGGCAACATGTAGCTTAGCGGAATGGCTAATGAAAACTGACGTATTTATGGTCGTAGAATCAAAAAATGAATAAAAAATTATATCATTCTATTTAAAATAACAAATTTGACATTCATTTCCGGTCAACCGGAAGTGATATTTTGGTTAAAGTATTTCACATTTATAGTTCCAATCGAACAGATAATGGTGTCAAAATCTCGAATATGAGCAAACAGTAGAACATCATAAACTTTTAATGAACCACTTACGTGGAATACCCTGTATACCTATTAACTAAGAAACACATCTTTATAAAAAAATCTCTATTTTTTTTTTTTAACTTATAATCACTAGTGAAAGGTAATTTTGGGTAATTGGATTTGACATAGTAGATATGATGACAACTGTGGTTTCTTCCAAGGAATGTGTCTGCTTGGTAATCGTTCTGTGTAAAGAGTTAGACGCTGATTTACAAAATGAGAATAAGTAGATACACAAGTAAAAGCTTGGCAATAATAGAATTAACATGATGTTCCAATATGGATGCCTAATTTACCATAGAACTGTCAGAGAAATGATGGATATGTTACATTCCAAACACATGTAGTAGCGTTGGAAGACCATTTCCTTAGTGTACTCGAAACCTCTATAACGTACCATTACAATCCGTACATGAAATCGTATGGTATGGTACATGATTCAAGAATATAAGAACTGATTAATAGAATAGAAGATTCGACTGTAAACCTTTGAAACATTTTCTAAGATGGAGTAGCGAAACCTGCAATTTTAAGGTGCGAATGTAGAAAAATTGAAGGCTGCCAATCCGAAAACAACTTACATCCGTTTATAAAGAAGTAAACAAATTATTCTTAAGAAATCTTCATGAGTTTTGCAGCACGTTCACATATTTTACCTATCGTATGGACCAAGCTTACACATTACTGAGTTGACTATTAACATTTTCCACTTTCTTCGGAAAACAATGGTTGAAACCTTATTCTTACTTTGAAAAGTAACAAAATAAACTAGTTTGTCTCGGGAACACAGGATTCTTTATTATTATTATGTTAAGAGTGTAAGATTCTTGTGGTAGATTTATGTTAACTACTAACTTTTTTATAACATAATATGTTATAAAAACGTTCTCTATTTTTCTTCCTAATTTAGAATTACTAGTAGAAGGTGTTTTTTTGTAAAGGCATAATATTTAAAGAGGATTAGGATTGACACAAGTAGAAGATATGATGACTGCTTTGGTTTCTTCCAAGGAATGTGTCTGCTTGGCAATCACTCTATGTAGAGAGTTAGAGACTGATTCACAGAATGAGAATAAATAAATACCCAAATAAAAGCTTAGCACTGATAAAAGCAAGATCACCGAGGAGTTGATCCGGATATTGCTTTTTGCGCGGTGCGTAAAATAAGAAAAGGAAATGAAATGAAAAAGACAGCTACAAGGATGTCAATACAATGGAAGATAGCGCGATTAATATTTTATTTTTACGTCTCGGGTAGACACATTCACGAATCTATTGAAGTTATCAAATTAATGTTGTAATTAATTTAAGTTATTGTAAGTTAAAAAATTATCTTATTAAGGAATTATTATTTATTCGTTATTTATTCACCTAGTTTGATCGGCATTTTACTACGTCATTAAATAGTTATTAAGGTTAATAATTGCAAATTACTTAATCTGTTTAGAATATTTTATTACCACTTAGCGTTTATTTATTGTACCTTTAAACATAACTATTAATTTGAACGTCAATGTCGCAACCACTTATTGTATCATGTTTGTATATATAGTGCTTAATAAATTGTACGTATATTATTTTCTTGTTTCTTTTTATCATAATCTTCATGAGCAAAGGTGTGTGAAAAATCTAAAAATTTGCTCCCTGGAGTAAATACATGATATATGTACCTATTTAAAATCCAGTTTTGCCGAACGAATACAAATTGCAAAATTACGATTGATAGTATTATGGTGAGTATAAGATTTCGAAATTCTAATTTATCATATGCTTGTAAGATCTAAATCAAAGTATACTAGCTGTTTAGGTGTTTTTAAAATACAGCTAGAACTTATTGCGAGAAAATAGAACTTATTCCAGTACACTCTAATACCTTTTCTCTAGGTACTTTTTTAAGGTACAACTAAATCGTAATGAATCAGTTTTCTTCATTCCTTCCACATACTGTAAAAAATTCTAGAATTTACAACGCCATTCATATGTTCAAGAAACACATTACACTTACATTGTGTAGGCATTAATAATATTGTCACAATATTAATGGTATAGATGGAGGCATTAGTTTAATCAATCCACAATATAGACAACAAGTTATTACTAAAATTAATCTTAAAAAAAAATCAATATCCAGCTTGTTTCGTAGATGAAAATCATAAACACTAGACTATACAAATTCTATAATAACAGCAGAGATATTATTTTTTCCATAAATAACTTTTCTTAGACGATATTTTCATTCATTCAGATACATTAGGTGGTCTATCTTGAAATAATAGAACACGTGTTTGAGAAACTTAATCAGTTTAATCTTAAAATTCAGTAACTAAATGCAATTTTAGTAAGACTAAGATAGATTTTTCAGTTATGTAATTGACAATGTAGGATTACACACTTCTTCTGAAAAAATTAAAACTATTGAGCAAGTTAAGGTATCCACCAACATAACCGAATTGAAAGCTTTTCTAGGCTTAGTAAATTATTAATTAAATTAATTTAAAGTATATAGCAAAATTTATTCGAAATAGTTCAACTTAATTACATCCATTGTATGAATTGTTACGTAAAAACAAATAGCTTTTTATTTAATCGAGAATGAATTTATCTCTTCAAATGTTTTAGTTCGTTATAATAATTGTTTACCAATAGTTTTAGCTTGTGATGCTAGCACATATGGAATAGGCGCCGTTCTGTCGCATGAATACTAGTGATGGGGCAACCGGATCCAAAAAGCATCCAATGTGCTTAAACGAATATGAACAAATAAGAGCTTTGCACTGATAAAAGTAAGATCTCCGAGGAGTTGATCCGGATATTGCTTTTTGCGCGGTGCGTAAAATAAGAAAAGAAAAAGAAATTAAAAAGACAGCTATAATAATGACATAATGGAAAATAGCGCTATTAGTATTTTGTTTTGACGTCTCGAGTAAGCACATTCGCAGATATTATGAAGTAGTCAAATAAATATTGTAATTAATTTAACTTATTGTAAGTTAAGGAATATGTATTAGTGTAGTATTATTTATTCACTTAGTTTATTTCCATTTAACGTTATTTATTGTGCCTTTAGCAGAAATATTAATTCGTAAGGTAATAACCATTTATTGATATCATGTTTGTAATATAGTGCTTAATAAACTATCCATATATTATTTTCTTGTTTCCTTTTTATCCGAATCTTTATAACCAAGGATGTGTGAAAGCTATCAAAAACACTTATTCCCTGAATTAAATACAATGATATAATATATGATATATGTAGCTACTTAAAAACCAGTTTTGTCGATCGAATACAGATTGCAAAATTACGATTGATAGTATCAATGTTATTATAAAATTCCCAAATTCTGATTTATCATATGTTTATAAGATCTAAAGCGAGACATACTAAATATTTAGGTGTTTTTTTAAAAAATAGCTATCTTTTTTGTAAAAAAAAAAGAAACCTAAAACTTATTATTTCGAAAATTAGTAATCCTTTTCCTTCCATATATTGTAAAAAATCCAAAATTTACAACGCCATTCATATGTTGAAAAAATACATTCTACTTACATTATGTAGCTCTCTATTCATGCTCCAGTAAAAATAATTTCTTTCATATATATATATAATCATATTACCCTTATACCATTAAGGTGTCGGGTCTACATTTATTTTTCAAATACAAATTGTTTCCATTTCTTCCTATCTTTTGCTAAGATCGTTGCTTCTTGCCATGTTTTTCCTCTAGCTCGTAGTATTCTTACAATTGCGTCATTCCAGGTCTGCTTCGGTCTTCCTCTTTTTCTTTTGACTTGTATTCTTGCTTCGTACACTTTCTTCACTTGTCTGTTATTGTCCATTCGTTGTATATGTCCCCACCAACTTAGTTGTCAATCGTCAATAAATTCCAGAACTGATTGTATCCCTAATTCTGCCCGTATTTGTATGTTTCTAATTCTATCTTTTCGTGTTACGCCTACCACTTGTCTCAAATATTTCATTTCGGCAGCTTGTATTTTACATTTTTGTTTGTTTGTAAGGGTCCAAGACTCACATCCATAAGTTAGAACTGACCGATATATTGTGTTAAAAATCTTTATATTTGTTTGCCTAGAATATTCTTTTTTATTAATAAATTTTTGGTTCATTGCGTAGTATAACTTGATTGTTT